>JAWIIS010000090.1:0-271148 GCA_033682625.1 Helicoverpa zea x Helicoverpa armigera | reverse complement strand
GCCAGTACGGTTTTAGATCTCAAAGTAATACCACAACAGCAACAATTGATCTCGTTAACAAAATAAAAAATAATATAGACTGTAAAAATATATGTTTAGGCATATTTATAGACTTAAAAAAGGCGTTTGATACAGTTTCCCACAAACTACTTTTAATGAAATTAGAATCTATCAATATAACTGACAAAGCCCTAAAAATGTTCAAATCATATTTAACAGACCGTTCGCAGGTGGTGAAGTTGGGTAATTACCAGAGTGACGCAAGACCTGTAACTTTTAGTATTCCACAGGGATCCATTTTGGGTCCCTTACTCTTCCTTATATATATAAATAATATAAATGATATAAAACTACACGGTCATCTTACCTTATATGCCGATGACACATGTCTATTTTACTTTGGGCCTTCGATTCATGACATTATCTCACAAGCCCAAGAAGATTTAAATTCCCTATTTACCTGGTTTCAGTTCAACCTTTTAACTATAAACACTTTAAAAACATGCTATGTAATATATAAGGCAAAAAATAAACATATTCCCCCATTTAATCCACTTACAATAAATAATGAGCCGTTACAGCTAAAATCCTGTGAAAAATATCTTGGGCTTAGAATAGACAGCTCCCTCTCCTGGACTGTTCACATTGATTACGTCAAAAATAAGCTTTCGTCATTAGTCGGAGCACTGCACAGTATAGTCAGATGTATTCCACAAAGATTACGATACACTATATATAGTTCACTAGTGAAGCCACATTTGTTATACTTGATTGAAATATGGGGCAGTTCACCAAAAACAAAACTGTCACAACTACAAATCACACAAAATAAACTAATAAAAATGCTTTTCAACTATCCATACCTAACAGAAACGACAAAGATATACAAAGACACAAAATTAATGAATATAAAACAATTATACACTTACAACATATGCATTTTCATCAGAAAAGTTCTTAACAAAACCATACACTCAAATATTACTCTTACACAACACAAACAAGTCACTCAACGAAGTACCCGGCGAGCAAGTCTATTAGTTTTACCAAAAATAAGAACAAATTATGGCAAAAAAATGCTCACATTTGAAGGAGCACAGCTTTACAATAAAATACCTTCACGCATAAGAAACCTGCACTCATTCAACGCATTCAAATCTCAACTTTACAAATATTTACTAAATATAAATCAAATACCCGAAAAATGAATGTGTTGAATGGGACTTGTTTATTGTCGTGTTTTGTCCAAATGTTGTCGAACCTAACCTTACGTACCTATGTTGTTATGTTCTCAAGTAAGTGACATGTATGTTTTTATTGAGAATAAAGATTCTTTAAACCTAAAAGGAAAGAACGGAACCCTTATAGGATCACTTTGTTGTCCGTCTGTCTGTCTGTCCGTCTGTCAAGACCCTTTATCTCAAGAACGCGTGGATGTTATCGAGCTGTTTACATAAAATACTCAGGTCTCTTTAAGCGGTGAAAATATCAAACATATAAGCCAAGCCAATCAAAAGATACAGCCGATTATGTCGATATTTTCAACAAATTTTCGACACTCGCAAAGGAATCAAAACCTACAGGACACTTCCCGTAATCTCAGAATCTTGAAATTTGGCATGAAGCATTGTCATATAATGCAACTATAGGAAAAATTGCGAAAATCACATTTTTTTTAGTTTAAAATATTGTTAGCTGCCAGTAGTTACAAAGAGGGCAGCAGAGACGAGCGACCATAGACACCTCGCCATTCAGCCGTTCATCTATGCTTGGAGGATTCTTTTTTCGGACGTCATTATGACAAGACATGTTATCGTTTGACAGAATGCGATTTTGCCGCGTGCTTGACTAATCTTAGTTGATTTTCATGTTTAAACTATTTCTTGTAATTTCCTCGTTAAACAAACCTGCTTCTGGTTTTTAAGATCAGAAGTGGGATAGTCTCACTCCCACTATAAAGTTTTTGATTTCAGTTTCAGATTCATTGGCACTTTTACTAAGTACGACGCGGTGTAAGGATATCCGCCATTACCGAAGTTTTTGCCGTTCTATTTTATTTTGTAATGGATTGCAGTGCGTTGCAATCTACGCAACGGTAGATTCAAAATGCTATGCAGGCAGCTCGAGAATTTTCTCGAGCTTAGTACGCTGATGCTGCTCTCGTGTGTTTTGGGTGGTTTACCTACCTGTATGTGAATGGTGAGATCAATCCGATTTTATTTAGCCTTTATGTAATACATGTCTTGTAATCCATCTTGGTGGTTTATTGGTTAAAGACATACTGAATGTGTATGAGAACTTGAGTTAGATAACTAACAGGCTTACTATGTAAATGAGCCCAATAATAGTTATTTCTAATCTTTCTGCTCATGAGAGTTTCAACAAGTACCTACACAGAAATATAAGTTTACTGCTTTTGTGATATAAATGCACACTGATTTGATATTGACTTACTCAATTTGTCTTCATTGAAATGGAATAGTTAAAATTGTGCATCAGGCTTCTAGATTTTTGGTGCCATTTTACAATTTACAAATTGAAAGTTTGTTTACAGACCTTAGTTTTTATTTTCTTTTACTGATTATGTAATTCGGTTGCATTAATTTTTGATGTCAACTAATGTTCAAATCTGTAACATGACAATGCTTGAGAGTCTGTCAATTGAACGTTTGGTTACCTTAGCCAGATGCTTGCTTGCTTGTCTTTTGACTACAGGTATTGAGGATAAGCCTAAGCCGTGTGAGGTGATGATGTAAGCGCTCCAGGTGCTGTGTCATTTGACATAGTAAGAGTGCTGTGACACTTCATGCTCCCCGGGTGCTGTGCTGCTGCACAAGCTTTGCATGCTGTACGGAGTGTTGACGGCCAGTATCTCGTTTGGCATACTCCGGTAATGAAAGCCAGTGGATAGTAGACCTGGCATATCATGCTTTGAGGTCAGGTGATCTGTTCTATTGTTTTGATTACACATCGGAAGTAATTATGCTCTTAGCTGTATTAAGTGGAAAAATGTGTATTAATGTACCAACCATTGGTATTGTCACCTATGAGTATTCTGTGTAGCACAAGCTGAAGTGAAGTTAACTACACGTAACTTATAAAACCGTAATGGTAGTTGTGTTTTCAGTGTTGCTGATACATGATCAGTAATAATGATATTTCTGAGACATAGTTTCAAAGTTATGCCTTGAATTTATTTCTTTGAGAGCGAAAAGCTTTCCAGATTTTGATGGTCAGAAGTGGCCGAACGAAATGTATGTCGTAAGTGCTTGTTCGCAGACTTATACACGAGAATGTGTAACGGCCGTGTCGTGGCCCAAGCGCTTCTGTGCTGGTGCTGCTGATTGCGGCACGAGCGCTGCTCTGCCGGTGCCCCTGGTCGCGGCACGAGCGCTGCTCTGCCGGTGCCCCTGGTCGCGGCACAAGCGTTGCTGTGCCGGTGCTACTCGTCGCGGCACGAGCGCTGCTGTGCCGGTGCTCCTGCTGGTTCTGTTGGCTTATGCCTTCCGAATAGTCTGAGCCTCTGGCTTATGGCTTCTGTATGGTCTGAGCCCATGGCTTATGGCTTCCGAATAGTCTGAGCCTCTGGCTTATGGCTTCCGTATAGTCTGAGCCTCTGGCTTATGGCTTCCGTATAGTCTGAGCCTCTGGCTTATGGCTTCCGTATAGTCTGAGCCCCTGGCTTATGGCTTCCGTATAGTCTGAGCCCCTGGCTTATGGCTTCCGTATAGTCTGAGCCCCTGGCTTGACTATAACTTGATTTGACTATGATTTCCGTATAGTTCGAGTATTTGTTCTTGATAACATATTTCTTGCGCTTGAGTGCACGCTTGCACCCACGGTTTAACTAATAAGTAAAAGTAATCGTATTTCTTCTTACAACTAATATGTTTCAGCTTTACACTCCAAACCAGGTTAATAATTTACATGATTTCTTTGTATGTTGTGTGTTTATATGTGTACAACTAATATGTTGCAGCCTTACACTCAACACACTTACACTGGGTGGTATACCAGTGTTCTGTTATTAATTTTGTATCTGTTAATTGATTTAAAGTTGACGTTATTTATTTTCGAGTTGCTGGGTTGGTATACCAGTGTTCTGTTATTAATTTTGTACCTGTTATTTGATTTAAAGTTGACGTTATTTATTTGCGAGTCACTGGGTGGTATACCAGTGTTCTGTTATTCATTTTGTACCTGTTATTTGATTTAAAATTGATGTTATTTATTTTTCTTTCTTTAAATGGATTAGTACATTGTTTGAGGTTTGTAAGTCCTCGAATAATTTTTATTCTGAAAGTGTCATGTGTTCAGGAAAACGATAATGACCACGATAACCATAAACCATGACGAATTTGAGCCAGATCCAACTCGCTTATTGAATGTGCAGGTGTTCCGAGACTCAACCAGGCTCACCCAGATCCTGCCGAGGACGTCAGGGTGTCAGGAGAGGCCGTGTTAGCTGCCAGTAGTTACAAAGAGGGCAGCAGAGACGAGCGACCATAGACACCTCGCCATTCAGCCGTTCATCTATGCTTGGAGGATTCTTTTTTCGGACGTCATTATGACAAGACATGTTATCGTTTGACAGAATGCGATTTTGCCGCGTGCTTGACTAATCTTAGTTGATTTTCATGTTTAAACTATTTCTTGTAATTTCCTCGTTAAACAAACCTGCTTCTGGTTTTTAAGAATATATTAAAAATATTTTAGTAAAATTAAACTTACTACCTTATTTCTCACGAACCAATAAAGGTATCTAAAACGTCGTGGTGGCCTAGTGGGCAAAGAACCAACCTCTCAATAATGAGGGCGCGGGTTCGATTCCAGATCAGGCAAGCAAATACCGATAAACCAATACAACCAATAAAACCGATGCAAATTTTCTAAGTTTGTATGTACTTTCTAAGTATATCTTAGACACCAATGACTGTGTTTCGGATGGCACGTTAAACTGTAGGTCCCGGCTGTCATTCAACATCCTTGGCAGTCGTTACGGGTAGTCAGAAGCCAGTAAGTCTAACACCAGTCTAATCAAGAGGTATCGGGTTGCCTGGGTTGAGGCGGTCAGATAGGCAGTCGCTTCTTGTAAAGCACTGGTACTCAGCTGCATCCGGTTAGACTGGAAGCCGACCCCAATATAGTTGGGAAAAAGGCATCATCCTCCGAGATGATGAATAAAGGTATCGAATTGAAATTTATATCAAATAGCTAGGTCTATTGTCCCTTTAAGCAGTGAATAAATACAGCAGTTTATACCGATACGCTAGGGAATCAAAACCTACAAGGTACTTCCCGTGAACTCAGAATCTTGAAATTCGGCACGAAGCAACGTTATACAATGTGTCCCGGGGATAAGTGACCGCCCGAAATTTTTTGAATATTTGTACAAAATTAAGGATAATTTCCTTTATATTTGGGACTTACCGCCTTTGGTTTTTTTTTAATGATTTTTTAATTTTTTTTAGTAAATACTGTGACGTGCTGCAGTTTTTTTAAGATATTTCCTAAGTTTTTACATCTTTTTAAATTCTTTTTTCTTTATTGACTAGCCGACATCATAGTTTATCAATTAAAATTATCAAACATAACAAAAATGGAATAAAACATTTATTAGAAAAAAAAGAAAATAAAAATTTAAAAAAAATAACGCCTTTTTTTTCAGTTTTTTCAAAATAAGTCCAATAAATGCGCCCTTAATATCACTTTCTTTTAATTTATTAATAAACTACATGATATTTCCTACAATAGCTCAGAACAATGTTTGCTGCTATTGCAAACAAATGCAAAAATACAGTCAGTTGAAATTTGACTCCTACTCGGTAAAAAAAGAGGAAAGCCTGTTATTGACAGGCCTGACAAAATTTTTTTTTTAATGATTTTTTTCAAAAATATAAAAGAAATTATCCTTAATTTTGTACAAATATTCAAAAAATTTCGAGCGGTCACTTATCCCCGGGACACATTGTATAGTACAAAAAAAGGAAAAATCGCGAAAATGGTAAATTTGAAGTTACATAAAATATTAAAATATTATTTTTGGTAACATGACAAAAAATATTTTTTTAATAATTATAAACTTACTACCTACCCTTTTTCACATGAACGCGTAGAGATATTAAAGTTAAAATTCATATCAAACACTTCTTAAATCTAATTGCCTCTAAACTGTGAAAAATTCTAAATCATTCAAAGGTCATTGGGCACCCTAGTATGGAAACCATACCCACGGCGGACACGAACGAAATATAGCATAGCATAATGATATAAAGCTTTGATTTACTATGGCGTTAGTCGCATCAACGTGAGCCATGAGAATCTAGAGAAAATCAGGTTTAAACATCAAATATTTTCCCCATTTAAATGGTGAATTTAAACGACCAAATGGGATGGATTCGAGTAATTATTTGTTTATAGTAAAAGAGTATACTCGCCGTTTATGTCCATTGTTTTCAGGTCAGGATCTGATGATGGAAACCTTGAGAAATCGAGGGCAACTTTCTGAAATTGTAGGCACACAAAGGGTTAAAACTTGATTCTCAGATTTATGTCTGATCACACTGTCAAACAGTGATGGTTTAGAGCTGACCTGCTGGTGGAGACGAGATAAAGTCGAGGGAACTCCTCAACGGTATGTTTTAGCTACGTCGTGTTTGGGCTTATACAGGGTTATTGGTAAATCACTAACAACCTTGCAGGACCATATTACTAATATCATAAACTAAAACTTTTGTTCTATGACTTTTAATAATTCTCAGATTTTAGTTCATCAAAATTTTCACACAAAAATTAAAATATTTCAAGTGAACGCTCTAAAAGTTACGAAGTCTATGCAAAGCACAGTAAACAGTAGTACAAAAGACAGCGGAGGGGAGCAGGGAGCGGGGCTCGGGCGGGGGTGGGGGAGCGTTTGACCTATTTACGAGCGGCCGTCAGTCGTTTTTATGCGCTCGCGTCGCATTATACGTGTCCTTGTAGGGAAAAAAGCCTGTCGCCAATACGCCATACGATTCCCAAACATCCCTACACCTAGCTGAGTAACAATGCTAGCCGCCACACATAGGTTACGAGATTACGGGCAATTCCGGCATGCCATCAGGGATAGTGATCGTCCACCGAGGCACACAGTACGTGAAGAAGACGATATTTTGTTTTTTTTTTATTTGACAATCACAAATTGGGAAATCGTAGCGTAGCGATTTACCAATTCAAAAGTATGACTAGATACGAGAATAGTGCGCGGGAGGCGTAGGGTAGGTAAAGATCTTGCATTCATTCTAAAAATGCAAACCCTTCACCAAACGACAACCAATTTAAAGTAAGCAGTGCCGATCACAACTCGTCTCCTTTCAGACTTTAACGTTTTTAAAAATCTTGAAACGATCAAATTGGTTTTGTCGCAGCCCAATGTACTGATACTCCTCTAAATAGTGTTTAATTATGAAAAAGCGATATTTTAAAACACGTAGGTGTAATATCTAAACAGAAGAACGCTTTACACTAAAATACCGAAACTCTTAACATTGCCATCAATCATCAGTATAGCCCATTTAGAGCAGGTAAAAATTTTATCAAACACGCATAGTTTTTCAAAAATGTTTTATCTAACAAAAAGGTACATTAATCATTAATTAAAACTGCGTTATCAGTTTTCTGAAAATCACTTCAAAAACTTTTCAAAACACCGACGAACTTTCTGCCAGCAATTAGTCCAAAACAAGGTTTAACCAGTTTCTTAGCAATTGTACAAAATTCAAATTTAGAATACACTCTCACGCATGCTCGGCTAACTCTTTTGATGCTAAAAACATACTACAATCATTAAAACCCTTTGAAATACACGTAAAGTCCTTAAAACTAAGATTTCGCTTAGGTGCCCGCTTTTTTTTGCAAAAGAGTGTATTTCCAAAATAATTATTAAAATTATTGAAATAGATGCTAACGTGTTACCATACATTAGTAAGGTCAAGCAAGTACTGTCCCAAAAGTAGCTGAACAACATAAGCGTCAAAAGTAGATTAACACACGGCAACATTAAAAATACACTTTGTTAACCTAATTTTGTATTTACTGCTGTTTAGTGACTTTTGATACAATGATGTTCAGCGACATTTGGATTGATGGTGTACAGCGACTTTAGGAATACTAGTGCACAGATACTTTTGAAATACTCGTGTTTAACGACTTTTGTAAGTTTCTGGTGTACAGTCCATTTTGTTTCCTAGTTGCGACTATAACTTATGGCATTTTATTGTGAACAGGTGTTTTGTCATGTTGATTCTGTTCATCGACTTTTGGCGCTGACTGTACGTGAAGAAGACGATATTTTGTTTTTTTTTATTTTTTTTTTATTTGACCTTTTCGTAAAAAGGCGGGAAATCGTAGCGTAGCGAGTTACCAATTCAAAAGTATGACTAGGTACGAGAATAGTGCGCGGGAGGCGTAGGGTAGACAAAGATCTTGCATTCATTCTAAAAATGCAAACCCTTCACCAAACGAATTTATTGTAATGTGTGATAATCTCGACTCGTCCGCACACTCTAAGGTCGACTAATCGCTCGACTAGTCTCGATCGGGCCTTTTGTTGGTGAAGAAATGGTAGGGGCGTGCTTATCACTATAGCAAAATAGAGTTGAAATGTGTTAGATAGACCAATGAAATCTTGTAGGTTTGTTTTTGGCAAATGTATTATGTTTTATAAAAAGTCATAGAACAAAAGTTGTAGTTTATGACTTTAGTAATACAGTCCTGCAAGGTTGTTAGTGATTTACCAATAACCCTGTATTATACGTATTGACAAGAAATTTTCACTGAAAAGTAAAAAATTAAGACTTTTTACAACAAATAAAAATACAACTTCCCCCAAGCCTCAATTCTCTCTAAACCTCAATACGACTGCTACTGCGGGTATAACTGTGGTGTTATTTTTATGTATACTGGGTGTGGATGGACCCAAACACTGAAAAGAATAAAATAAAAAAATCTATTTACAAAAAAAAAACCGACTTCATGAAACAGTGAAAGGGACAAAATACAACTTTTGGCAAGGCTCTAAGAACGTAAAGCCAGCGTCTCCGAATCCTACTCTGTAGTAGTCGTTGTTACTAGTCAATGTAAGTGGCCGTCCGCGTCGGTGGATTTGGCGAGTGGAAAAAAACCTGAAATTAGGGCTTGTGAGATGATTAAACCACTCAACAAGAAAAGATCTCATTCCCGCAATGGTTGCTATAACTTAAGTTACAAGGGAATTCGCATCACCCCCTATAAAATAAGCTCCAACATAAGGTAATTGATATAAATAGTAAAGAAGTTCCCTGAACTATATCTTATCTTTATAATAGATCCCGCAGTTCCCTCAAAAATACACCCGCATATCTGGTTTTGACTTGATTCGAGAGTTGCCCTCGATTTCTCGAGGTTTCCAGATCCTCATGAGGTCCTGGTCACCCAAATTGAGATCATCCTTCTTTTTGAAAAGTATTTTAACAAAATAAAAACTGTCATTGTGACCTGTACAATCCAAAAAACTGCTTGTTTTTTTATGTTCTTCAAACGATCCTGTACATTCTTCTCCATAGAATTTTAATAAATTATTTATATTATGACGTAGTAGCCAATCATTAGTTCATTAGAAAATAAACTGTATCTCTGGAGAGGAGGAGGTATGAATAAACGGTACGTGTAACCATTAACATCTTGTTTGATTTATATAAGTTCCGTCCTTACATGGCGACCCTGCCATTTAAGGTTCGGTGTCGAATTCCGGACTCAGTAGATCGCGTAGTGAAACAATGGGACTAATAATAAGATTGCGTTACTGTACGGACAAAGTGAATTTGGTGCATAAAACTAACAATGGGAAAATCACAGAGTAAAGAAGAAATTGTAATCGCGCAAAACGCAGCTGGAGGCGTAAATGCAGCTGATGTGGCCCAACTGCATCAAAATCAATCGATAACTAACTTAATACTGGGGGTGATATTGATTATCCTCATTTTTGGAGTTCTATATTACTAACGTCATAAACTACAACTTTTGTTCTATGACTTTTTATAAAACATAATACATTTGCCAAAAACAAACCTACAAGATTTCATTAGTCTATCTAACACATTTCAACTCTATTTTACGCACGGCACGCCCCTACCATTTCTTCACCAACAAAAGGCCCGATCGAGACCAGTCGAGCGATTAGTCGACCTTAGAGTGTGCGGACGAGTCGAGATTATCAGAATGAATGCAAGATCTTTGTCTACCCTCCCGCGCACTATTCTCGTACCTAGTCATACTTTTGAATTGGTAACTCGCTACGCTACGATTTCCCGCCTTTTTACGAAAAGGCCAAATAAAAAAACAAAATATCGTCTTTTTCACGTACTGTGTGCCTCGGTGGACGATCACTATCCTTGATGGCATGCCGGAATTGCCCGTAATCTCGTAACCGCTGTGTGGCGGCTAGCATTGTTACTCAGCTAGGTGTAGGGATGTTTGGGAATCGTATGGCGTATTGGCGACAGGCTTCCGAAACATTGTCATCACACTTAGCCAGCGTTCGCACCATTTCCGTGTACTCGAAATTTGAATATCGATACGCCATATTGTAAAGATAATTAAATTCGTACCACCGAATTTCCCTACAAGGACACGTATGATGCGACGCGGGCGCATAAAAACGACTGACGGCCGCTCGTAAATAGGTCAAACGCTCCCCCCCCCCCCCCCCCCGGCGCCCCGCTCCTTGCTCCCCTCCGCTGTCTTTTGTACTACTGTTTACTGTGCTTCGCATAGACTTCGTAACTTTTAGAGCGTACACTTGAAATATTTTAATTTTTGTGTGAAAATTTTGATGAACTAAAATCTGAGAATTATTAAAAGTCATAGAACAAAAGTTTTAGTTTATGATATTAGTAATATGGTCCTGAGAGGTTGTTAGTGTTTTACCTATAACCCTGTATAAGCGATGCCACGTACGCTGGATGCGAGCGGAAATAGCCAGGAATGCTTTTAGGCGTTCTGGCCCAAGGCGGGAGTCAAGGAACTCAAGGAGCAAGGCGTCCAGTGCCCAAAACGTCTAATCGTAAGGGGAAGCACGGCTGGACAAAGGCAGACATCGAGTAGAGAATCTTCATGTGTGAGAAAAAAAAAATTGTGAAAATGTGTATGTGAATGTGAAAAGTGTTACAAATTGGTTACGGCGTTAACATGGACAGAGGTATTTTAGTTAAGATTTTCTTTTATTATATTATCTTGCTAATATGATTATTGTACTTAATATAGGAGACTAAATGTCTGATTTAATAGAAATACATAAAACAATCAAAAATATTAAGATAAACTTGGTAAAATTAAGTAAGACAAAAAGAACAAATGAATTGTTAGAGCGAAATTATTTAGTGGCGAGTGAGTTATATGATAAATACTCTCTTTTGCAAAAAAGCGGGCTTTTTAGGGAGTTAAAGCTATCTAAAAAGTCAAATTATTGCCGCGTTGAAGCTCTCGATAACTCCATAGGTATCGGGTTACTAAACGATGGTTTAGCTGAAAGGGAGTTAAGGCGTCGTCCTAATTGGCAGCGATCGCGCGATGGCGCGATGCGTTTTTCATCGCACGATGACCTAACAGGTGTCCTAATAGATCGCGCGATGTCTATCGTGCGATGCCATCGCTCCGTCGCGCTTACGCCACTTTCACGATGGCTCTTTATAGAGATGCACAGTTTTTGCTGTCGGGCAATATTATATCCCATGCTCTTTCACTTTTCAACCTGTTTTTATAGTGCTCACTCTGTTTATTCCAAACAATAGGATGTAAACGTACTTGGTTAATTAAATCTTCTTCGTATGTCATCTTGTGTGTAACAGAATAGCCAAACGCTTTACACGAAGAATGAAAACACAAAAAATGGCGTCCGGCCGCGAGCGAGCCGAGTACCTACTGTGTGTCACTGGTGTTGGCCCTTGCCCCTTTCGTCCCGCGCCCCTCGCGCGTCGACGCATCGCGTACGTATGTAACCAATTAGGACACTCAAAAGAGATCTGTTGCTTTGATTACATGGTCGCACGATCAAACGCATCGCACGATCAATATTAAGCATTTCATGTGCTCGTACGATTACTTGCGAGGTTCAAATAGGACACTCTGATGAAATCTGTATGTTTGAACTCATCGCACCATCGCGCGATCGCTGCCAATTAGGACGACGCCTAAGAATTCAAAATTATTGGCCAAACGTATGTTTCTTCAGAAATGAGCAGATAGCCAATTATTGTTATGATTTAAGCAGGAAAGGGCTGTACATACTAGAAAATCGGTGCAGGCAAGTTTATTTAATAAAAATGTCCGTGGGATGAAAACACGCTATTTAAACGCTCAGACTCATAGATCTTCAGAGGTCTACTTCAGGAGTTTCCCAAGCTGCGAGGTTGTTTAAAAAGCAGTGATTACAAGACCTTAACACCTCGTGCTCACAGTCTATGCGCTATTTTCTGTATTTTGTAGAATTACAAGACTTTAAAAAAAGTCAAAGTCTGATAGGAGACGAGTTGTGATCGGCACTGCTTACTTTAAATTGGTTTTGTCGCAGCCCAAGGTACTGATACTCCTCTAAATAGTCTTTAATTACGAAAAAGCAATATTTTAAAACACGTGGGTACAATATCTAAACAATAGAACGCTTTACACTAAATTACCGAAACTCTTAACATTGTCATCAATCATCAGTATAGCCCATTTTGAACAGGGGAAAATTTTATCAAATACGCATAGTTTTTCAAAAATGTTTTGATCTAACATAAAGGTACATTAATCATTAATTAAGACTGCATTATCAGTTTTCTGAAAATCACTTCAAAAACTTTTCAAAACACCGACGAACTTTCTGCCAGCAATTAGTCCAAAACAAGGTTTAACCAATTTCTTAGCAATTGTACAAAATTCAAATTTAGAATACACTCTCACGCATGCCATCACATAATGGAACGCGCCTTAAGACCGTTTAGTAGTGTCCTAACAACACCTTACAATAAAAATAATTGTAGATTGACAATAGACTTAATTTATTACAAAACTAAAAGCTGGTGAAGTACTTTTACTCAACAAGTGTTTTCAGACCTTCAGGAAGTGTAAAAGTGACTATAAATACCATACTAGTATATTACAAAAGTGCCGTATCATAGTGCCGGGTCTCCGGGGTGCACGGAATCGTCACGGTTGTGCAAACTGCATAACGGCGAAAGTCCTGCAAGTGCGCAACCGTCGCAGTTACCAACATAACAACGCTAGAGCGTTCCAGCGAAAAACGCAGTGTGTTTACGTCGCATTATGATCGCTGGTAACTAGTGGCGCCACCCCAAATGTATTTATTCATAGTGTAACTTTGTATTACAAGTGATAAACAAACATTATGCCGAATGTCCAACGCTCCCCGCCTGCTACTCCTTCTCAAGAGACGGATAATACCGGAACGGATAAGACCGCCGATGAGAGTCGAAAATTGACAGGTTCGGGTTGCAGCAAATTGAGCCTTAATCCATCGTCTAAAGATTGCACTCCTACTCGCAATGTTAACATTTCAAGGGGTAATAAAAGACCTACACTAAATTCCCCTCCTGAAAATGAAATGCTGACCAGCGATGATGTGCTAGAAATAGTGCAGGACGTTGTCAAAACCGAGCTTGCGGCTATGCTACAGAAATGGAAGAGCACCATTGTAAGTGTTATCAATGAGGAATTGGAACCGATGAGGAGCGAAGTACGAGAGTTGAGTGTATCACTAGACTTCCATACCAAACAATTTGAGGAGTTTCAGTCTGAACATGTCGCATTAAAGAACACTGTGAAAGAATTAAAGGACGAGAATATTCAACTGAACAGATCTAACTTAGAATTGAATCAGCGTCTTAACAACTTGGAACAGCAAGCGCGGTCTAACAACCTTGAGATACAATGTTGCCCTGAAAATAAACAGGAAAACTTATACACTGTTGTTAAGCAGCTGGGAACTATAGTCAAGTGTGAGTTGAAGGACTGTGACATTTTGCACTGCACGCGCATCGCTAAGCTCCAAACCAATAGCTCGCGTCCTCGTTCTATTGTGGTTCAGCTTGCTTCACCAAGGACTCGTGATCGACTGCTAGCTGCCGTTATAAATTATAACAAAGCTAATATAAACAACAAGCTTAATAGTGCAGATCTTGGAAATGCTGGTAAAAAAACTCCAATTTATATTGTAGAACACTTGTCTCCGACTAATAGATCCCTACATGCCGCCGCAAGACTGAGGGCAAGGGAAAAGGGGTATAAGTATGTTTGGGTTAGGAACGGCAAGATCTTTGTTAGAAAGTCTGATGGAGAAGGACATATTCTAATAAAAAATTTGGATAGTGTAAATAAGATTGTGTGACATCGTAAACTCATATTTTTTTTTATTATCTGTTGTATTTTTGTATTGTCATATTTTTATTTGTTATCTTTTTTTTTGCATGGTGAATAGTATGCCAACAAAAACAAAATTCAACTGCTTAAAAACTTATTACCAAAATTGTCGAGGCTTACGTACAAAAACGCATGTTTTCTATAGAAATATTTGTTGTAATGATTTTGATGTAATTATTTTGTCAGAGACTTGGCTCAACAGTTCTGTTCTTAGCAGCGAGCTATTCGACAGCAGATACGTGGTCTATAGAAGGGACAGAGAAAGTGTAATGGGAAGTAAAAGGGAAGGCGGAGGTGTGTTAATCGCTATTAAAATCAGCATAAAATCCAAGCGCATAAGAGAATGGGAAAGTAATTGTGAGGATCTTTGGGTCACTGTGGAACTACCCTGGACAAGCTCGGTTAGTCGAATAGCTCTCTGCGCAGTATATTTGCCCCCGCCAGTACGTCGACCTTCCCTGGAATTATTTATAGACTCTTGTAACGCAGTTTTTGAAAGAATCACAGATTATGATGTTTGTATTGTGGGTGATTTTAATTTGGGTGGTATCGACTGGCAAAATGTGGATAGCACTAACAGTAACACGGCTTTACGCAGTCTTAACGATCCTTTTATTGATTTTACTTGTGTCAACCTGCTAAGACAATGTAATTTTACTAAAAATACTGCTGGTCGTGTTCTGGATCTGGTGCTCTCCACAATATCGCTATGTAGAGTAAATGGAAATGTAAACCCTATAATTAATGTGGATCAACAGCATCCTCCCCTGGATATCCTTTTTTCATTTAATAAGGAAGCTATGCTCCCTTTTAATAGTATGAAGGCAACTCCTGACTTTCATAGGGCTGATTACCATCCAATTCGCAATCACTTGAAGGAGTTAGATTGGAACTCATTATTTGGTGGACAGAGTGATGTTGATGAGATGTTGGACGTTTTCTACAACACTATCAGTGACGCAATATAATACAGAGACTCTTACCATTACGTAAACCTAGAAATGGAAAATTCCCGCCACGGTTTAGCCGTGCACTGATAAAAATGCTTAACGAAAAGAACAAGATTAGAAATCGATTCAAAAAATACAAGAATCCTTTAGATGGAATAGAATTAAAACTATTAGGCAAACGATGTGAAACTCTTGCTACTACATGTTATAACAAATACACAAAATATGTAGAAGACAATTTAACAGCTAACCCTAAGTTATTTTGGAGCTACATTAAGGCTAAAAGAGGAGGTACTAGTGTTTATCCTTTAACTATGACCGACGGAACAAACGCTACTTCTGATGGTTCAGAAGTGTGCGAGCTAATTGCCAATTACTTTTCGTCCGTTTATAGCCCTGATGACAGCAATGATGCTGAACATAATTCGGAATTCTTAAAATTTTTAGAAAATAATAGTTTGTCTCTAACAGCCCCGGTTATTTCTCGTGAATCGCTCTGCAAGAAGCTGGAAAGCTTAGACTCAAATAAAGGAGCAGGGCCAGATGGAATACCACCAGTATTTATTAAAGCATCTGCATCAGAGCTAGTTTACCCGCTTATGTTAATTTACAACGAGTCCTTAACATCCGGTGTATTTCCTTTTAGGTGGAAAATAGCTAAAGTTGTACCAGTTCATAAATCGGAAGATAAGGATGTAGTTACCAACTATAGACCTATCTCAATTTTGTCGTCATTCGCAAAAGTCTTCGAGTCAATTATCTGCCCATATATCCAAGATCATTTGAAACTGTATCTAAGTGATCATCAGCATGGCTTTGTTAGGACCCGTTCTACTGGTACGAATTTGGTACCCTTTACTGAACTTCTTGTAAAGGCAATTGATGCAGGACACCAGGCGGATGTGATATATACCGATTTTAGCAAGGCTTTTGACAAAGTATCCCACAAGCTCCTTATGACAAAATTGCGTGCCTATGGTATATCTGGAACCTTGCTGGAGTGGCTTAACTCTTATTTAGCGGATAGATTTTTCTTTGTAGTAGTTAATGGCTATAAATCGGCCCAACGTCGAGTTTGGTCTGGTGTTCCCCAGGGCTCACATTTGGGACCTATTTTGTTTATATATTTCATTAACGACATTCCGATGTGCTTTCTTCACTCAGATTACTTTATGTATGCGGACGATTTAGAATTTTTGAGAGTTGTTAAATCTGATCAAGATCCATTGCATCTGCAAAGTGACCTCAATCGTCTAATTCAATGGTGTAAATGCAACAAAATGGAACTGAATTCAAAAAAGTGTTACCACGTCAAATTTTCAAGAAGAAACAAACTTATATCTAGCAATTACTATATCCTCGGTGACAAAATTGAGGAGGTTGAGACTATAAAGGACCTTGGCGTGCTTTTTGACAAAAAATTAACTTTTGAGCCACATAGTGACAATATTATTAAGCGTGCCTCAAAAATGTTAGGGTTCATAATAAGAAATAGCAAAAACTTTCGTTACACTAAAACAAAAATTCTTCTGTATTAAAATATTAAAATATTTCGAACAAGGCTGTTGTTCGAAATATTTTAGAATACAATAGTACGGTCGGGCGTCCTCATTTTGCCTGCCATTCCCTACGTCTTGAACGTGTCCAGAAACGTTTCGCGTGGCATCTAGCTTTCTCTGATGGTATCGCCAGAAGAGAACGGTCATATGAGAAGAGACTAGCACATTTTAACATGGCCTCACTAGCCAAACGTAGACAAACACTGGATGCTATGTTTGCCTATAAGATTATCAAGCAGAAAATAGATATTCCCTGCTTACTTGCACTTTTTAGTTTTCGTGCCCCCTCCAGAATCCCACGTAGTGCTATCACGCTACTTTGTCCACCTTTCAGAAGAACTGTTTTGGGATCCAGCTCACCTTATGCAAGAATGTGTAAGGCAGTGAATGGCTATAGTGATGTTGTTGATTTACACTTTGACTCTCTTTATAAACTGAAATCTACACTCAGTCGTTTACCAAGGGTCTGCTAGGTGTTGTTTAGATGTAATGTTTAGATTTAATTTTTAGATTGGGTCTGTTGTAATTTAAGCATGAGGTGTTCACCTATAAGTAATTGTTACACTGCAATACTACAGTTAAGCATGTGTTTTATAATTGTAATTGTGTAAACAATTGTTGGTGAACCTATTATAATAAATAAATAAAATAAATAAATGCCTGGCTAACCCTTTTGATGCTAGAAACATGCTACAATCATTAAAACCCTTTGAAATACACGTAAAGTCCTTAAAACTAAAATTTCGCATAGGTGCCCGCTTTTTTTGCAAAAAAGTTTATATTATATGTCGTGGAGAATTAGATATAAATGTGTCTAAAGGTTATGTTAAACAGGAAGAGCTAAAGTATATTTTGGTTATTTGTGATGAAATAGAGTCATACTATCAAAAAATTCTGAATTTTTGTTTAGAGAATAAACAGAGTTTAAGTACCATAGAAACCATGAGTGAGTTTGACATGAAAACTGCAACTTCTCTTCTACCTGTAATGACAGGAGAGGAAGAATGTACCAAAGAATGAATAGATGCTATTGAATTTTATAGCCAAAACATTAAAAAGGAGCATGAAGCATTATTAATATCTTTTGTGCTTAAAACTCGCATATCTCGACATGCCAAAATTACGTTTGGCTTCTAACTATAATTCTTCTGCAGATCTTATAAAGGATATGAAAAATAATCTACTGACCAAGCAGTCTGCCACGGCGCTTCAGTTGGAGCTATTGCAGTCTAGACAAGGATCCCAGAGCATTGAAGAATTTGGTAAGAAACTAGAAGATCTATTTGTTGAATTGACTATATCTCAAGCTGATGGAAACGAAAACGCATATGAAAAGAGACCTGTGTCCCGGTCTGATCCTCTGCTACGCTACTTTGTCCCTCCCAGGGGTTATTAAATAAAAAAAATAGGTAGGTAGCAAGATGGACAATTTATTTACCGCACACAAAATACAGTATAGCTCGGTCGGCAGAAAAAACAATGGGTTAGAGCCCATACATACAAGTTTACAGTGATTAACCTCCTCACTAGCCTAGCACTTCCCTGACGTCACTGGTCGCTGCAGGAACAAGTGGCCGCGCGCCGAGATCAGGTCCAGGTGCTGGTGTAGGGTTCGAAGGTCAACCCGCTACAGTCCACCGTGGGGAAGCAGGAGATTTAAGGTGTACGTGAAACCGTGTAATGCGCAATAAGCGAAGGCAATACACACTGGCCGTAGACGGTGAGCACCCACAGCAACGCTTAATAGGGAAGCGCTAAAAGTGTAGATGTGTTGCTGTGGATGTTCACTATCAGATACGGAGATAACAATAATTCGGTTACTTAGCAAAGAAGACGGATCATAATCCATACAAAATTGCTCCATGTCCTATAACAATGTGACGTATCTCAAAAAAAATATAAAAATGTTTAAAAATATATGGTATACTCTGCAACTTAATTTTTTTACACCTTCATTCGAAAAAAATGCTCCAAACATTGTTCAGGCGCTGTTATGAAAAAAATGTTCATAAGACTATTTAAGGACCATTTTTTGAAATTATGTTTTTGTTTGATAGGGTATACCACACAAGTGGTCCCATATTCATCAGGTCAGGATCTGATTATGGAAACCCTGAGAAATCCAGGGTAACTTTTTAAAGTTGTAGGAATGCGCAGGATAAAAACTTGACAATGAGGTGTATGTCTGATAACACTATGCAACAGTGAAGGTTAGGAGCTGACCTGATGATGGAGACGAAAGAAGGTCGAGGGAACTCAACAACTGAATGTGTAAACTACCTTGTGTTTGGGCTTATATTATTTGTATTGAATAGACCTTTACACCAGTGAAGGTTTGGAGCTGATCTGATGAAGGAGACCAGAAAAGGTTGAGAGAACTCGACAACTGAATATGTAAACTACCTCGTGTTTGATCGTGTATTATGCGTATTGATGAGAACTTTCCACTAATGCGGATAGTAACAACTATGCTTGTCACTGAAAAGCCAAAAATAAAAAAAACTTTTTACAAAAAAATAAGACCAACTCCCATAACACTGAAAAGCAAAAAAATACTATTCTTAGGTGCATCGGCCTAGAAGTTAGTGCCTAATGGATGTACCTAAGTTTATTTCGCCACCGACTTCTAGGCCGATGCACCTAATAGTTTTTTTTGCTTTTTAGTGTTTTTTGGGAGTCGGTTTTATTTTTTTGTAAAACGTTTTTTTTTTGGCTTTTCAGAGACAAGCATAGTTGAAACTTTCTTCATTAGTGGAAAGTTCTCATCAATACAAATAATATAAGCCCAAACACGAGGTAGTTTACATATTCAGTTGTGGAGTTCCCTCGACCTTCTCTGGTCTTCATCATCAGGTCAGCTCGAAACCTTCACTGTTGCATAGTGTTATCAGACATACAACTCATTGTCAAGTTTTTATCCTGCGCATGCCTACAACTTTCAAAAGTTGCTCTGGATTTCTCAGGGTTTCCATCATCAGATCCTGACCTGATGAATATGGGACCATCTGTGAGGTATACACTATCAAACAAAAAGCATAATTTAAAAAAATGGTCTATAAATAGTCTTATGAACGATGTTTTCATAACAGCGCCTAAACAATGTTCAAAGCATTTTTTTTCGTATGAAGGTGTAAAAAAATTAAGTAAGAGAGTATGCCATATTTTTTAAAACATTTTTAACTTTTTTTTGAGATACGTCACATTGTTATAGGACGTGGGGCAATTTTGATCCATCTTCTTTAAACATTTGAAAATTTTTACGGTAACTAAAACGCAAGTAGGCAAAAATTACATTATTAAGAAAATGTGGGGTAAACTACTATGCAAAAACACATAATAAGCTTGCAAGAGAAATAAAGTTAAGCGATAACACAAATAAAAGGATTACCCAGCTAAAGCAAAGCGAAAGAAACCGTTATGGTTTGCTTAGCTTCTGGCTTATTTAAAATTGTGTAGCACTTACCCAATCGGGGTTTAAATCACACACACTGAATATGCTGAGTATTATTATATGTCGAGATATATAGTCGAGGGAACGGTAATGACGCCCTTAAAAAGTTTAATCGCTATGGCGATTATAATTACTTAGAAAAACCGTTGGATTCGTTTCTAAAAACTGGCGTGCGTTCGCCTCGATATCCAGATTCGCACTGACAGCTGCGACGTGGAAGCGAGGAGTCGCTGGTGCGGTCCGGGTGCCTAATATGTCGCTCGTTTAAATACGCGCGTGGTGATAAAATGTAGCTGGCCAGAAATTTTGATGCGTTTAGTTTAATACTGTAAATAGTTTAGTTTTTGTAAATAGTTTTAGTTTTGTAAATAGTTTTGTTAAGTTAATTTTATTTTACTCAACATTTTATTAAAAAGAATTAAGACATGTAACAATTAATGTTACACCTGTAAATGAAAAACTAGCTATTCAGCGGTTTACAGACGGCTTGAGAAATGGTCGATTAAGTACAATTTTAGCGGCTAGAGATTACATAGAACTTAAAAATGTTATACGCGCGGATAAGGATGAAGAACGGGCACATCAAGGTCCCAGTACGTCGTCGGAGACAGTCTTCACCACTCAACATCGAGGTAAGCATAATCAATATTATAGAGGACAAGGCCGAGGTCGTACTTTTATTCCAAATCGTACTTTTAGATCAAACCCGCCACCTCCAAGGAATCAAGTACCATTGAGGACTTTCTATCGAGGTCGCGGAAGAGGTTTCGGTAGCAATTCGCGAGGACGTGGACGTAGTTACGGCCAGACAACGAATCCGGGAAACAATAATCGCAATAACAGGCATAATACTTATTTACTAGCTCAATCTAGAAACGATGTTCAAGACACGTCATCTAACAATCCTAACTTTCGATCCTAACTTTATTTTAACATGTAACTACAACAACTTCGTAGAATTGACAATATTCGATACCAAATTATATAGAATGCTAGTTGACACGGGAGTCTCTTTGTCAGTGGTGAAATATGAGGCAATAGGAGACTGGAACATTCCAATACACCCGGACTGCATAACCATTAATGGTATAGGTGGTAAATCGATAACAGATGGTTATGTTTACTTACCATTTTCTATAAATGGAAAAGAATTTAAACATAAGTTTTATGTTCTGAAGAATCTGCCTTGTGTGCGGATGGCATAATTGGTCAGGAATTTTTACAGAAGTATAACTGTGTTCTAAATTATGAACATAACTCGTTGACAATAAATGAATGTAATAGTTCGGTTACAATCGGTTTAGAATTAGGGAGATTAGGTAAAAACACATTTATTACAGTACCACCAAGGTGTGAGCAATTTTTCCAGATTTATTGTTTTGAGAATGAGGCTTGCGTTGTATTTCCGAGAGAACTATGCGAGGGCGCATTTATCGCTGGAAGTATCTGTCAACCTAAAGAGGGAAAGATATTAGTACAAATATTAAATACACGTGAAACAGAAGTTCAACTTAATTATTTTAAGCCTGACATTGATTATATCTATCTAATTATAATATTTGCTCATTCGAAAAGCAAGATTTAAGTGGAGAAAGGGTTAGGAAATTATTATCGTTGATAATATTACAGCACTTAAACAAAGAAGAATCCATAAGCAAACAAAATATTTGTGCAAAATTTGCTGACGTATTCTACTTACCGTGAGATAAATTAGGCACTTGTAATTTTTACGAACAGAAAATTCAGTTAAAACCCAATTCGGATCCAGGTTTACACTAAACAATACCGGTTACCATTTTCGCTACGGAATGAAATTGAAAATCAGATCCAAAAAATGCTTTCTAATAATATTATAGAGCCTGCGAGTAGTGAGTGGTCTACTCCAATACTACTTGTACCTAAAAAACTAGATTATAACAAGAAAAGTTGGCGTTTAGTTGTTGATTTCCGGAAATTAAATGATCGTAGGTATACTTGATGACAAGTTTCCCCTCCCTAACATCACTGATATATTAGATTCACTTTCCGGTACAATATATTTTTCACAGGTAGATCTAACACAAGCATATTATCAAGCGAAATTAAATTTGAACAGTAGAAAGTATACGGCATTCACTACATCCTCCGGCCAGTATCAGATGACCCGTATGCCGATGAAGCTAAAGACAAGTAACAGCTCTTTCTCACGTTTAATGACGGTAGCAATGTCAGGATTAAATTATGACAAGTGTTTTATTTATTTACACAATCTAATTTGTTTTGGGAGAAATTTAGATATGCATAATAAAAACCTATTAGACATTTTGGCTAGACTAAGGAAAGTAAATCTAAAATTAGGTCACGTCGTATCGGCTGATGGTATTAAACCAGATCCGGAAAAGATTAAAGTTTTAAATAATTATCCAGTTCCTCAGTGTGGCGCGAGTCGTGGAGCTGTGCGTACGCGTTTATGCTTTTCGCAGCTTTGTAACGAGTGGTTCTAAAACTGGTTAATCAAGAAATGGGAGAAAATTCAAGTGGAACGGATTTAAGTGATTCAGAAATAGTAAAGAGATGTGAAGAACAATTGATTGAGATGGAAGTTGAAGGTGTAGGGATAGAAAAAACAACTGATGGAAGAGCAAGGTCTATGGAGAAGAGAAAACAAAGAGAAGATGACTCAAGTGAAGATGACTTTATAACTGTAAATCGAAGGAAATCTAAACGTTTAATAAGAAGTGATTCTACGCATACTAGAAATGGTAATGAGATTGAGAAAAATGAGGAAAAGGCAACGAACACTCATGAAGTGTGTATTACATCGCAGAATGAAGTACCTAAACCTATAGCTATGGCTAAGTTATTAAGCGCTAAAAATATGAAGAATATTCTGAGAATAAAATATAAAAGTTCATTTAAAGCTATGATCTAGTTTAAAAGAATTGAGGATGCTGAAAAACTACTAAACTGTCAGAAAATCAAAGACATGGGGTTGAGGTGTCAATCAACTCAGAAAATGACGACTTCCTATGGAATTGTGAAAGGTATTGACCTTGAATTAAACGAAGACGAAATTAAGAATATCTTAAAATCAAATACTGAGGTTTTATCAATTAAGAGACTACAACGACTGAATTCGGAAGGTAAATGGATTGATTGCGAGTCTGTAAGAATTAGTTTCAAAGGTGTTGTATTACCTCAATATGTCTATGCATACGACTGTCGTTTTTTAGTAGAAGCGTATACTTTCCCAGTGACACAATGCTCAGGATGCTGGAAATTTGGACATTCCATCAAATTTTGCCCAGCTAAAAAGATATGTTGTCCTAAGTGCGGAGGAAATCATGACAATTGTAGCTTGGAAGAATACAAATGTCTTAACTGTAAGGGGAATCATTTTGTTTTGGACAGAAAGTGTCCCATGTACATAAAAGAAAAAACTATCAGGAAAATCATGAGCGAAGAACAACTTAGATACAGAAATGCCCTACAACGTTACATGGATAAAAAACAAGAAATGAATAAAGACACAATGGACACATCACAAATTACTAACACGCAACCAATAATCCCGCCTAACTCCGCTACAGAAACATATAGGGATTGTTCACACCAAACGTATTGTCCGCCGCTGACTGTGAGTATACTCACTGTCTGCCCCAGTGTGAACGTCGACTCAATCTGCAGTACGCGTACTCACCAAGCCGACAATAGGCTATAGCGTACGATGCGCTACATGTGTGAATAAAAGAATAGGCTCTTGTAGGTTCACACTAGATGCGTACGCTGAGCGGCTGACTATTCTACACATAAAAGGGCTCAGTATTTGAAGTTGCTCGTAGTATTTTATAAACGATAAAACTAGCGTAATTTATTTTTTTCAAATCAGACGTTTTACTGATATTTCAATTAAATGATGCGCATTCAGATAGTTGCCATTTGCGAAGCTCTAGAGGAAGACGAAAATAATAAAAAGAAGAGATTGTGGGTACATCCCTTAAATTTGAAGAGATGTTTTCTTGGTCAATTTCATACTTTATATTTCGAATATAGACTTTATCCAAATAAGTTCAAGAAATATTTTCGTATGACAGTAAAACATTCGATGAGTTACTATCTTTAATACGTTTAAGTTTATATAAAAGGGACACTAATTATCGACGTGCTGTACCGAGGCGCGGCGGTGCGTACGCGGCGGAGCGGCGCTATTCGGCAACTACGTCCGCGTAGCCAATCCGCGTCCGCCGTGTATAGTCGCGTAGTAAAATAATCGGCCACTGAGAGTCAGCTACAACAGACGACGTAACAGCGTATAGTCGGTTCGGTGTGAACGACAATTTCAATATATATGGAAAAGCAATAAACTGCGTTACGCGCGCTCACAGTCAGCGGCCGACAATACGTTTGGTCTGAACGATGCCATAGTAGTGTATTGACGAAGGCCCTGGTACATCAAGAACTGCATGGAAATAAACAAGAAGGATTACGACAGACCGAAAAATCAGCGGCAATAACAAATAAAGAAGTCACTTCAAAAACGCTAAACCCTATAAAAAGCAAAAAATAACTTTAACACTACGTAAGTACCAACTAAAGCATGTCAGACTAAACTAAATTTTGACGTGTCGGGGGACCGCTCTAATTTATTAGCCTAACGTTAGAAGTAATTAAGTATATAGGTACTACTTATAACTGTGTATATAATTTTATTTTATACGAATGTTGTAATTAGGTAGGTATCATTTGATTTATGTAAGTACTTTTGAAGGTAAAAAGCGGTCCCCCAACACCTAAAAATTTAGTTTAGTCTGACATGCTTTAGTTGGTACTTACGTAGTGTTAAAGTTATTTTTTGCTTTTTATAGGGTTTAGCGTTTTTAACCTTTTGTCATACTAATTGCGTACTTTTTTTGGGTCGGGGGTTTTTTAAAATTTATAATTTAATTTTATTTCATGCTTTTTGAAGGAGCTCCTTATTTTTTCCTTCTTTCAGTTAATTTCTTTTATCTTAAGATGGGGTCGCTCTATGCGATCTCGGCCAAAGGATGCTGTTTAACAATCCTCATAACAACTCTGGGAGAATTGCACAGGTTGAGGAAACATAAACCTTTGGTCATTCTAGATTTTCAGCGAAGATATAAATCGGTTTATCCGTTTCATTCCGGCATTCCAGGGTTTCATCCGCCACATCCCATTTCCAGTATCAGGTTCTCGTCAATTGAAGAGAACTCGTCAAGACAAATTCAACGAACCCAAACTCGATGGGTTTACTAAAAGGCAGTTCAGGGTTACGTCTCCTACCTTCGTGCCCTAACAGCAGACCAGCTCAGTGGTTTCAGAAGACATTAGTGTTTCAAATTTCAGATCCCACACATGCTTGCAAGTAAACTGAGCGTGTAACATTCCTCTCACACCTAACAAACGAGCTGATGACCTTGAAGACCTGAACCGATTTTCACCAAACATAGCTAAGAACACTCCCGAACGACACTCCTTTTAAACAAAAAAAACCGCATTACAATCGGATCATCCGTTTGGGAGCTACGATGCCACATACACACACACACACATACACACACACACAGACACGTCAAACTTATAACACCCCGTCGTTTTTGCGTCGGGGGTTAAAAACAGGTTACCACGAAGAATACAAATAAATCATACAATAACAAAAATGTTGATATTTTTGAGCTGCGGGTAGATGAAGAACGTTCTACATCACAAAGAATTGAAGAAGGTCCGAAGCGAAGCGAAGAACTATTATATAAATTTGAATGGAAGAAACTTTGGGAGAAAATAAAA
Organism: Helicoverpa zea x Helicoverpa armigera; assembly: GCA_033682625.1. Taxonomy (NCBI): domain Eukaryota; kingdom Metazoa; phylum Arthropoda; class Insecta; order Lepidoptera; family Noctuidae; genus Helicoverpa; species Helicoverpa zea x Helicoverpa armigera. Next base: position 244,968 of record JAWIIS010000090.1, on the reverse strand, counting down.
AGTATTATCAGATCCGAGAGTAAATTTGAAGAAAAAAATTTTGTAATTAAGTTAATATTAGGGGATGAAATCTTGAATAACATAAATTGTTTTAGTAATGGATAGCGTACAAAAATAATTAAGTTGAACATATTTCAATGGAACTCGCAAAGTTTACGTCCCAAGCTTGTATCCTTTTCAGAACTTTTAATTCGCGAAAATATACACATCGCAATTATAAGCGAAACATGGTTTGACGGTGAAGTCAGTGTAAATATTAGCGGATACAATGTATATCGGAATGACAGATATGACGGTTACGGTGGTGTCGCTTTGTTGGTGCACAAGTCAGTGCAATCTCACCTAGTATCATTAAATAATAACAATGTGGGTATGGTCAGTATTAAGTTATTAAATTGCAAGGACGTAGAATATGTGGTGTCGCTTTACTGTCCCTCATCTGTACAAACACAACTGTCTGACTGGAATGATATATTCTCACACTTTACAAGTAAAACAATAATAGCGGGGGATTTTAACGGACACCACACTAATTGGTCTGTTAAATCGGATACTCGGGGTACACAAGTTATGGATGCAGCGCTAGATAATGACTTTATTTCTGTAAACAACGGCCAAGCGACTCGGGTTAAGTTAGTGAATGGAATTTTACAACAGACATCGCCCGATGTCTCATTTATTACCTCTGATGTTGCAATTAAATTTGATTGGCAGGTATTTAACGAATGGGCAGTGACCATCTTATTATTAAAATGACGGCTAATGTATTAAGTACTATTCATATCCATAAAAAAAGAAATTTTAAAAATGCTAACTGGGGTGATTACCGGGAGACGATTAATAGATGTATTTTAGAATTTAGTGAAACTGCTTGTAATGTTCAAGAAATGTATGATCAGTGCCGCGCGAGACGCTGAGACGAGCGCACGCATTATAAACGGTTCGCGAGTTTGTTGCTAACTTTTGTAACTACCCGCTTGTTATAATTATCCAAATGGTGACTGATAATGGCTGATGAGCAGGCTATTAGTAATTACGAGTTGAGTGGAAATGATTCCTTGGAGGAAGAAATACGGAACGAAGGTGGACAACTAGTTATCGTAAATGCAATAGCAGAGAGTACCAGTTTGTCGATTGGGAACCGGAGGGGGCCAGAAAAGACAAAAAGAAGCGATAGTGAGGAAATTGTAGAAGAAGATGATGGGTTCATAACAGTTAGAAGTAAAAAAGTAGCAAGAAGGTCAATAAGTAAATTTGATAGTAGAAGTGCTGAGAAAAACTCACAAGGCTTGAGTAATATTGTTAGCATTACAGGGAAAGAAACTATATTACCGAAACAATTTGGATTGGCCAAGTTGTTAAGAGCCGAAAATATTAAAAATATTACAAAAATTCAATATAAAAATGCGTACAAAGCGATTTTGGAGTTTGAAGACAGAGAAAATGCTGAGAATCTTATTAAGTGCCAAAAATTGAATAGCCTAGGTTATAGGTGTCAATTTGTGGATGAAGTAAGCCTTTCCTATGCTGTCGTGAGACAAATAGATTTAGATATAAAGGAGGAAGAAATTCTGAAAAGTATAGAATGCGAGTACGAGATTGTGACGGTAAGAAGATTAAAGCGACTCAATATTTCAAGAGAATGGGTGGATAGTGAAGCTGTACGTATATGTATTAAAAGTTCAACATTACCCGCGTATGTCAATATGTATGGGTGTAAATTTAAAGTCGAACCTTATAAGTTTCCTGTCACACAATGCTCCGGATGCTGGCGCTTTGGCCATCTATTAAAGGCATGTCCAACAAAGGTAATCCGTTGTCCAAAATGTGGACAAAATCATAGCAATTGCGAGATTACCAACTTCAAGTGCATTAATTGTAAAGGTGCACATATGGCGTTAGATAAATCATGTCCGGTTTTTATAAAAGAGAAATGCCTAAGAAACATTATGTGTGAGAACAATTATACGTATAGGAAGGCTTTATCCATTTATAGAGAACAACAAACTGAGCAAGTCGGATGTCAACATAATGAGGAAAGTACATATAACAAAGATGTGACAAGGAATGAGAAGAGATCGTATAGAGATGTATTAGTAACACAGACACAAAATAATATGCGTGATATGGAAATTGACACAGCAGTGGTAGACATCGAGGAATCAGGAGAACAAAGCACGGAAGAATCATCGGAATCTGTAATTTTGGGGGGACCATTAAAGAAACAAAATAAAAAGAAGAAAAAAACAAAGCAGCGTTGTAATATACCAAAGGACTATGGAGAAGTACTACCAACACAACCGGAAAACAGTAGAAGTAAAGATGAGTCCGTAAAACATAAAATGAATTTTAAAAAGTTGTTACAGAGACTGAAAGAAATTGCTAAATCTGACTGTAATTTTGTTGTTAAAGTGAAATTAGTATTTAGTTTTATATTTGAAGAATGTCTACAGTATATTTGGAAGTTAGTCAAGGAATCTGATGTTATTAGCACAATTATGTCCACCTTATATGGCTTGTTTACGTAAAGATATCAACTTAAACATAATGCAGTGGAATGCACAGAGCTTAAAACCTAAATTTGAGGAGTTAAAATGTTTATTTTTTCAAGAAAAGGTACATATAGCGTTGATTAGCGAAACATGGTTGGGAGAACAGGTATGTCTTAATTTAATATCTTCAGGCGCGATAGAGGAGATTCGTACGGTGGAGTAGCTATAATAACACATTATTCATTAAGTGTTGACGAAGTTCAAACAAGAATAAATAATTCAGGCATCGAGGTAATAGGCATAAAGATTAATAATTACAGCTGCATTCGATATATCATATTAATTTACTGTCCTGGCTCGGTACATACTAACCAATCAGACTGGGACAATATTTTCTCGTTGTTTCCCAAAAATTGTTTGATAGCTGGAGGCTTCAATGCCCACCACGCAAACTGGTCGTACAGAAATGATAGCAGGGGCAAACAAATTTTTGAAGCGGCGTTAGAGTTTGGTTTCACTTCGCTTAATAATGGACAACCCACTAGACTTAAATTAGTAAATGGTGTTTTACAAAGCTCATCACCTGATGTTACATTTGCATCGGTGGATGTGGCGATTAACTTGGACTGGCACGTTACTAATGAAAATCTGGGGAGTGACCACTTATTTATCAAAATTAAAGTCAAACATAATGAAGAGGTGTATATAAATAAAAAGCGAAATTACAAATTAGCTGACTGGAAAGGTTACAAAGAATTTTTACTTGATAGATTATCGTTACCTTCTGACGACAACGTGGTTCAAGACTTGTATGATAACTTTATTGAACAAATAAATAAAGCAGCTAATGCTAATATTCCTTTTATTAAAGTTTGTAGTAATCCGAACAGCAATTTTAGACCGAAAGGATATTGGAGTCCGTCTATCTCTAGGTTAGTTAGTGAACGTAGATTAGCCCTAGGTAATTTTAGGAGAAATCCTACCCCTGCCAATCTCTCAATCCTTGAAGAAAAAGTACGACAAGCTATCCAAACGGCTAGATCAACCGATTATCGTCAATTTTGTAATAGCATTGATCATAAGGTATCAGCATCTGACATGTGGAACCGTTTGAGATGGGTAAAAGGTTGCAAGAGAGCCAGGGCTCACTGCTCGCAGGAACTAAGGAAAGGAATGCTGTGTGATCTGGCACCTGAAAGTCCGAAAATATATTGTTAGAATCAGATTTTACATACCAAGAAATGATACACTGTTTAAAAAAGAAGGATACGGCTCCAGGAGAAGATAAAATTACATACTCTATGATTTCACATCTACCATCGATTGGGAAGTTGTACCTACTCAAAATTTACAATATTATACTAAAAACCAGCAATTTTCCAGACCAATGGCGTGATATAAGAGTTATAGCTATTTCAAAATCGGGACAGAGTCCAAATAGTAATAATAAACCAAGGCCTATATCATTGATATCTTGTACATGTAAAATTTTCCATGCTATGTTGGCAAAAAGATTAGAATGGTACTTTGAAAAGAAACAGATTTTCTCGCCGTATGCAACGGGTTTTAGACGGGGGCAGTCTAGTCTTGATTGCTTAACGCGCTTGGTGACCCAAATTCAGATAGGCTTCTCAAATAATTGCTCGACAGCAGCTTGCTTTTTAGACATTAAAGGTGCGTACAATAATGTATTAATTGAAAAGTTATTATGCATTCTAGATAGCTTTGATGTCGGTAAAAGTATATGCAAATACTTATGGAACTTTTTGAGTCAGCGTCGTCTTAAAGTGGCTGATGAATCCGCAAGGGGAACTGATATGATCAGATCAACAGGAAAGGGATTAGCTCAAGGAGACCCTCTGTCACCATTACTGTTCAATATAGCTACTTACAGGTTTTGTCGGGAAATCAGTGATGTGTTTATTTGTCAGTACGCCGCACAGTGAAGGAATCTCGCAATCTAGGGGGATTTAAATCAAAATATAAATTCTAATCCTTACTAATATTATAAATCGGAAAGTGAGTTTGTTTGTTTGTTTGTTTGTTTGTTTGTTTGTTTGTTCCGCTTTCACGCCGTAACTACTGAACCGATTGCTTTGAAATTTTGCAGACGTAAAGTTAAAAGTCCGGATTAAATAATAGGGTACTTTTTATCCCGAAAAAAATAGATATTCCCGAGGGAAAACAAAAATATTGTTTGCTTGATGGATGGATTGTAGATGGCGCTGTGTGTCGTTTAAAACAAGGTAATATATTGCAAACGAATATAAACATGTAAATTTAGAAGCTAAATGATACGATAATGAATCCCCGAAAATGAGGAATTCCCGAGGGATGATGTACAATTTGTTTAATCGTCTAAACTGTTTTTTTTTTTACATCTACTTATATATTGCAAACGAATATGAACATATAAATTTAGAAGCTAAATGATACGATAGTGAATCCTCGAAAATGAGGAATTCCCGAGGGATGACGTACAATTTGTTTTATCGTCTTAACTGTTTTTTTTACATCTACTTATCCTGAAATAACTATAATTCAACGAATTACTAATTGGTATAAGTATTAGTTAAGTTATTTAGTTCTTGAGGTATGCGATAGATGGCGCTGGGTGTTTTTAAAACGTGGTAACGATGTGTTTTTAAAATACGTAAGAAGTGGAATGATAGCTTTTTAAAACGTGGTGACGTTGTTTTTTTTTAAGATACGTAAGAAGTGCAATGATATCTCGCGCTTTAACCTGTAGCTCATTGTTCAATCGCGAGCTTCCCGATAGCTCGATAGATGGCGATAAGGTTGATGGTGTTAAGGTTCGCCGCGAATTAGTCTTAACGTGTTTTGAAATCAGTGGGGCCCAGTAGCGCCAGGGCCAGCCGCGGCTGCGGGTTGTTCGAAAGAGGTACCGCGGCCCTGGTATATAAAAGGCCTAGGACGGAACACGACGATTTTAGTCAGTAAGAGTCTGACACTCCCTCACCGCTGCTAACCCACAGCGGGAGGGGTGAACCGAATTCCACGCGGGCGAAGCCGCGGGCGGAAAGCTAGTAATATATAATATAGTTATGTCCTATTTATACCTAAGACCCTATTTGTCATAGCTACATATTAGAAATTCTTGTAGGTAGGTTAAAAAAATTATAAAAAAATAATAAAGTGGATAGATAATAATCGTTGCAACTTTACAATACGAACAACAAAATTAAGGTGTCATCTTCACTTGAGATAACTGATCAAATTAACGTATAGTCTTATTTATTTGTTTATTATTGTATTCTGTACATCCTTCAAGGTAAGTTATTGTGTATTTTATCTAAGTAATAGTTAAACGTTGATCTAATGACATCATTTAAAAGCACAGTTAGATTAAGCATTTTTTAGAGATGAAATGCAAAATAAAAGGCGTATAGAAAAAAATGCTCTCAATATCCCGGTGTTTCTATTGTTTCAGTTTATAGCTTAGAATCTTAACTTTTGAGAACAATTTACAAAACTTGCGATTTTGTGCGACCGTCATACATTTTTTTTCGGTTTTCAGAATGACCGCCGAAACTTTGATATTTGGACCTCAAATGCGAAAGAGGAGCTAGGATCAATGCTATTTTTGCATTTATAATAGGTAATTCCTTCAAGTACAGTTTTCGGAAGGTGCTATTAGTGAAATTAAGTTTTTTTAAAGAAAGTTATGTAACAAACTTAACGAAAAATGGACAGCAAGCGGTAGACATCGCGAACGCTTTTCAAATAAGAATGTTACTTGGTTAAATGAATGCATTAAATTACCAGTTAATGTTTTAAATGATATACCATCTACATCTGGTCACTCACAAGGAAGACCACATAAAGTTTTTGTAGAATGTTGCGATAAAACCAAAAAACGCAAAGTTCAGAATCTAATATCAGAGTTAGAGTGTACAAAGTTTTATTTAATGTCCGGGATGTCATAGCTTCGTGTATTTTGCCGATTGGCCAGTTATCAGAGGAGGCACAAGAGGCTAAAAACAAAGATAACCGAAGATACAGGGAATTCTTCACTAGAAAAACGACACGAATAGACACCAATACCGACCTACTTAACAGACTTCTCATATCATCAGACCCCTTCATATCCAGCTTGAGACTTATAATAAAGAGAAAACGGAGTCTTTTAGATCCTGATGTCCTAAAATTGCTTTCTGTACCCACCGTAAATGAGGCCGAAAGTGGAAATAGTGACTAAAATAACAAAATTTCTTCATATCGCATTTTTTCAAATAAAACTTTATTTTCTCTCACTATTTAAGTATTTTTATTTATTTGTAAACCAAGAAATATTATTTTTTAACTTGTATATTTTAATTAATTCGATTTGGAATTAAATCCCCCTAGATTGCGAGATTCTCACACTGTGCGCCGATGACTTTGTACTATATACAACTTACAACAATATTTTAGAGGCTCAGGCTAAACTCCAAAATGCACTAAAAGTCTTTGTGGTCCTATTAGATGAATTAGGATTAGAAGCTTCTACTAGTAAATCTAAGTATTGTATTTTCAGTAGGGGATACAGGCGACAAAAAATGCAGCTAGTCCTAAATAATTGTGAACTTGAGTTAGTATGTACCTACAAATACTTGGGGGTTTGGCTGGACAAGACATTGCGCTGGGGTAAGCACATCAATGAGAGTATCGAAAGGGTTCAGAAACTTATTAATATTCTTAAAATTCTTACGGGTTCTGCCTGGGGGGTACATCAGATTCACTTGCGTAGGCTATATATAGCTTTAATTAGGAGTAGACTAGATTACGGTTGTTTTTTGTATGATAATAGTTCAGAGACAAATATTTACAAATTAGTCAAAGTGCAGAATCAAGCGTTGAGAGTAGTGGGGGGCTTTATAAGAAGCACTCCCATTCATGTTATGGAATGCGAGCTCTGTGTTCCTCCACTGCATATAAGGAGACGGTGGTTAGCGGTCAAATATAGTTTAAAGGCACGGTCTTTGTCGGATAATGTAACTACCAAGCTATTATCAGAACTAAACGCGTTGAGAGAGAGTAGGTATTGGTTAAATAAGAAACTTCCGTTGCTAATTGATGTTTTTACAGAAGTCCAGGAAGAGAGTATAAACTCGTCGCCCATTTTGGAAATGTTTACCTTAGAAACATGGGTCACTAACATTAATACTCTAAACATAATTAAAGTTAATTTGGATGCCTTAAAAAAAACGAAAAAAGACTACGAATACAACTTAATGAAAACAGAAACGATAAAGGAACTAAGAGAAAAGTATGAAAAATATTCTATTATTTACACTGATGGGTCTAAAAGCGCTAAGGGCAATGGTGCGGCTTACTATGATCCTCAAAAACCGGAAAATAATTGTTTTAAAATAATGAACCCTGTGTCAGTTATGTCCTTGGAACTTTTTGCAATCTTAGAAGCGCTGGTATATATTCACAACAATGATAAAAGAAAAACAGTGATTTGTGTAGACAGTAAAAGCGCATTACAACATATAGCTCGATGCGCCTCTGGTTGCAGAGGTGCATCGATAGCATATGGTATTCTTTCTAAGATACAAAAGCTAACCACTAGGGGGTTTGATCTGAGATTGCAATGGGTTCCATCGCATATAGGCTTACATGGTAATGAGGAGGCTGACCGTTTGGCAAAATTGGGAATAGAGGAGGGTATAGAAATAGATATGGGGACCTATTTTATGGAACTGCTACCTAAATACAGAAACAAATGTTATGAACTTTGGAAAGAATATTTTAACGAAAGATCTAAGTCGAAAGGGATATGGTATAAATCTATGGTATTGGAGCCTCCTCATGTACCATGGTTTTGCAACACTACGTTAAGTAGGCGGATGGTTGTGATCGCTCACAGACTGCGATCAGGACACATCCCACTCAACAAGTTTGGATTTTTAATGAAAAGAACGGCTTCACCAAACTGTGACGTATGTGCAACGCCGGAAGATGCAGTACACTTGTTGATGGAGTGTTCCAGGTTTCAGTCTGAAAGAGCCGAGTTATTTAAAGATTTAAATTTAAATAGTTATAATGTGGGTGTATTCCATGATATACTTTCTGATCCTAATTCAGAATCGGCATACAAAGTATTTATGTTTTCTAGGTTACGCTTTAGTTAAGGAATCTTGTTATATGGTATGATGGGACTGACATACACATAAGTGTAAAAGTCCCTAATCCTTACTAATATTATAAATCGGAAAGTGAGTTTGTTTGTTTGTTTGTTTGTTTGTTTGTTTGTTTGTTCCGCTTTCACGCCGTAACTACTGAACCGATTGCTTTGAAATTTTGCAGACGTAAAGTTAAAAGTCCGGATTAAATAATAGGGTACTTTTTATCCCGAAAAAAATAGATATTCCCGAGGGAAAACAAAAATATTGTTTGCTTGATGGATGGATTGTAGATGGCGCTGTGTGTCGTTTAAAACAAGGTAATATATTGCAAACGAATATAAACATGTAAATTTAGAAGCTAAATGATACGATAATGAATCCCCGAAAATGAGGAATTCCCGAGGGATGATGTACAATTTGTTTAATCGTCTAAACTGTTTTTTTTTTTACATCCTTACTAATATTATAAATCGGAAAGTGAGTTTGTTTGTTTGTTTGTTTGTTTGTTTGTTTGTTCCGCTTTCACGCCGTAACTACTGAACCGATTGCTTTGAAATTTTGCAGACGTAAAGTTAAAAGTCCGGATTAAATAATAGGGTACTTTTTATCCCGAAAAAAATAGATATTCCCGAGGGAAAACAAAAATATTGTTTGCTTGATGGATGGATTGTAGATGGCGCTGTGTGTCGTTTAAAACAAGGTAATATATTGCAAACGAATATAAACATGTAAATTTAGAAGCTAAATGATACGATAATGAATCCCCGAAAATGAGGAATTCCCGAGGGATGATGTACAATTTGTTTAATCGTCTAAACTGTTTTTTTTTTTACATCTACTTATATATTGCAAACGAATATGAACATATAAATTTAGAAGCTAAATGATACGATAGTGAATCCTCGAAAATGAGGAATTCCCGAGGGATGACGTACAATTTGTTTTATCGTCTTAACTGTTTTTTTTACATCTACTTATCCTGAAATAACTATAATTCAACGAATTACTAATTGGTATAAGTATTAGTTAAGTTATTTAGTTCTTGAGGTATGCGATAGATGGCGCTGGGTGTTTTTAAAACGTGGTAACGATGTGTTTTTAAAATACGTAAGAAGTGGAATGATAGCTTTTTAAAACGTGGTGACGTTGTTTTTTTTTAAGATACGTAAGAAGTGCAATGATATCTCGCGCTTTAACCTGTAGCTCATTGTTCAATCGCGAGCTTCCCGATAGCTCGATAGATGGCGATAAGGTTGATGGTGTTAAGGTTCGCCGCGAATTAGTCTTAACGTGTTTTGAAATCAGTGGGGCCCAGTAGCGCCAGGGCCAGCCGCGGCTGCGGGTTGTTCGAAAGAGGTACCGCGGCCCTGGTATATAAAAGGCCTAGGACGGAACACGACGATTTTAGTCAGTAAGAGTCTGACACTCCCTCACCGCTGCTAACCCACAGCGGGAGGGGTGAACCGAATTCCACGCGGGCGAAGCCGCGGGCGGAAAGCTAGTCCTTACTAATATTATAAATCGGAAAGTGAGTTTGTTTGTTTGTTTGTTTGTTTGTTCCGCTTTCACGCCGTAACTACTGAACCGATTGCTTTGAAATTTTGCAGACGTAAAGTTAAAAGTCCGGATTAAATAATAGGGTACTTTTTATCCCGAAAAAAATAGATATTCCCGAGGGAAAACAAAAATATTGTTTGCTTGATGGATGGATTGTAGATGGCGCTGTGTGTCGTTTAAAACAAGGTAATATATTGCAAACGAATATAAACATGTAAATTTAGAAGCTAAATGATACGATAATGAATCCCCGAAAATGAGGAATTCCCGAGGGATGATGTACAATTTGTTTAATCGTCTAAACTGTTTTTTTTTTTACATCTACTTATATATTGCAAACGAATATGAACATATAAATTTAGAAGCTAAATGATACGATAATGAATCCTCGAAAATGAGGAATTCCCGAGGGATGACGTACAATTTGTTTTATCGTCTTAACTGTTTTTTTTACATCTACTTATCCTGAAATAACTATAATTCAACGAATTACTAATTGGTATAAGTATTAGTTAAGTTATTTAGTTCTTGAGGTATGCGATAGATGGCGCTGGGTGTTTTTAAAACGTGGTAACGATGTGTTTTTAAAATACGTAAGAAGTGGAATGATAGCTTTTTAAAACGTGGTGACGTTGTTTTTTTTTAAGATACGTAAGAAGTGCAATGATATCTCGCGCTTTAACCTGTAGCTCATTGTTCAATCGCGAGCTTCCCGATAGCTCGATAGATGGCGATAAGGTTGATGGTGTTAAGGTTCGCCGCGAATTAGTCTTAACGTGTTTTGAAATCAGTGGGGCCCAGTAGCGCCAGGGCCAGCCGCGGCTGCGGGTTGTTCGAAAGAGGTACCGCGGCCCTGGTATATAAAAGGCCTAGGACGGAACACGACGATTTTAGTCAGTAAGAGTCTGACACTCCCTCACCGCTGCTAACCCACAGCGGGAGGGGTGAACCGAATTCCACGCGGGCGAAGCCGCGGGCGGAAAGCTAGTAATAAATAAAGAGAAAAAAAAAAAAAAAAAATGTATGATTTTTTTATTACTACTATAGAAAACGCGGCGAACAAACATATACCATATTATAAATTAGTTGAACAGCCGGATGAAAAGTTTAAACCTAAGAATTATTGGACCCCTTATTTATCGCAATTAGTTTCACAACGAAGACTAGCCTTATCCACTTTCCGCAAAAATCCCACCCATCGTCCTCCGAGCCTTTTCCCAATCATGTTGGGGTCGGCTTCCAGTCTAACCGGATTCAGCTAAGTACCAGAGCTTTACAAGAAGCGACTGCCTATCTGACCTCCTCAACCCAGTTGCCCGGGCAACCCGATACCCCTTGGTTAGACTGGTGTCAGACTTACTGGCTTCTGACTACCCGTAACGACTGCCAAGGATGTTCAATGACAGCCGGGACCTACAGTTTCACGTGCCATCCGAAACACAGCCGATGGTGTCTAAGATATACTTAGAAAGTACATACAAACTTAGAAAAGTTGCATTGGTACTTGCCTGACCTGGAATCGAACCCGCGCCCTCATACTTGAGAGGTTGGTCCTTTACCCACTAGGCCACCATGATATCCGCAAAAATCCCACCCCTGAAAATTTAATTAAATTAGAAAAAATTACTTTAGAATCCCAAAAACAAATTAAAAAATTTAGAAATCAAGGTTGGCAAAAATTCTGCAGTTCAATGGATGAAGTTACGTCAGCCCCTGAGATGTGGCGAAGGATGAGATGGATGAAGGGTTTCAAACATCAACGCCCATGTATACCGTTTGAAAAACAAAATGAATTGTACGGTCCCTAACTCCAGACTATGTTTCTAGTTGTATGCCCTATTTTAGTTCTAAAAATGAGGTTTTAGAAATGGATTTTACTATTCAAGAACTCGAAAATTGTTCAAAAAAGAAGGACACGGCTCCGGGCTATGACAGTATTTCTTATTCAATGATTTATAATTTACCCAAAGTAGGAAAACAATTTTTAGTTAAAATCTTCAATTTGGTATTTTCACTCGGTATTGTTCCAGTCCAATGGCGTAATATTGTAATCATCCCTATTCCTAAACACTCAAATAATCTTAATACAGACATTAAACTACGACCCATTTCTTTGATATCTTGCATTTGTAAAACCTTCCATTTAATGATCTGTAAACGTATTGAATGTTTCGTAGAAAAGAACAAATTAATATCTCCATATACGGTAGGATTTAGGAAGTCACAATCTTCATTAGACGCACTTTCTAGACTAGTATCTTATATACAAATCGGATTTACTAAAAATGTTCCTACAATCGCATGCTTTTTGGACATTGAAAATGCCTACAACAATGTGCTAAATGAATCAGTTACTAAAGTGCTAGATGAAATCCAAATTGGTTCTAAATTTTGTGTGTACCTTTGGTCTTTTATAAATGAACGGCATTTAATTATGAAATCTTGTAATAGTCAAGGGACTGAATGTAGATGGACTAATAGAGGGTTACCTCAAGGGGATCCGCTTTCCCCCCTTTTATTTAACTTGGTTACTTACCGAATATGTCATCAAGTACAGAATGTGATAGTGTCACAATATGCTGACGACTTTGTTATATACATTAGTAACAAACAAATCGCGGAATGTGAACATGCATTACAAGATGCTCTCAATTGTATTGTAGCCTTACTGGGTGAGATTGGACTGAGTTTGTCGTCAACTAAATCTAACTTTTGTATCTACAGCAGGGGTCAAAGACGAATATTACCAACTCTGAAGGTGTATGATGATGATGATGATGTCCTCCTAGCCGATTATCGGCTACGGCGGCTGGTCTCATTTAAGGAGATCAGCCAATTGCGCAGGACATATTATAGTGCACAAACATTTGCGCAGACACACGTGCACTCCCTATTCCTTCACTCTCATAACCCGATGGGACGGCAAATCCGACACGACCGGAGAGAGATCAGGCGCAGGACCGACATTTACGTGCTCTCCGATGCACGGGTATATCAATCACCAACTTCCAGGCTCCGGGCTGCTTTGTGAAAGTCTTCTAAAACCCACAAAGCGATTTCGGCCCGACTCGGGAATCGAACCCGAGACCACGTGCTCAGCAGCCGCACTTGCGACAGCTAGGCCAACGAGGCAGTCACAACCATTAAATATAGTAGAATGTATTAAGTATTTAGGACTTTGGATAGATAGAAGTCTGCTCTGGAGAAAACATATTAATGAACTAGCTTCTGCCAGCGGTTTCACCCGCATCCCGTGGAAACCTCTGCACGAACCCGGATAAAAAGTAGCCTATAGCCTTCCTCGATAAATGGGCTATCTAACAGTGAAAGAATTTTTCAAATCGGACCAGTAGTTCCTGAGATTAGCGCGTTCAAACAAACAAACTTTTCAGCTTTATAATATTAGTATAGATATAATTGAAAAATGTACAAAATATCTGAATATATTAAAAATATTAGCGGGTAGCTCATGGGGAATTCACACCAAACATATGCGTAGATTATATATTTCTATCATAAGAAGTCGGATCGATTATGGGTGTTATTTGTATGATTCTGCTGCAAAGACACATTTATAAATTGGATAAAGTGCAAAATCAGGCCCTAAGAGTTGTAGGGGGCTTCATTAGGAGCTCACCAATACATATGATGGAAAGCGAATTGCACATACCACCACTGTTTTTGAGGAGGCAATATCTCTGCTATAAGCATATCCTGAAGTCTCGATCATGGACAAATAATTTAAATATTAATATAATTTCAGAATTAAGTTCTTTAATAAATAATAGTTACTGGGTAAATAAAAAGAAACCGTTGCTACCATCTACGCTTAATGAATTAAGTCAACTGAAAATTGTTTCTGATGTTCTCAAAATGTTTACTCTGGATGTGTGGGTGTCAACCATACAAACTAAAGGAGTTATTCGATCTGATCTAGAATATATATGTCGGAGACGGTCATTAGTACGGACACTAAACGAGACGCAAGCGCGCCATCTGGTGGCGTTTCCGGTGAAACAACATTTTGGCGCGCTTGGCAGAGTCGTGGTGGTCAGCGTGGCGTCGACGGAGCTCAGTCTTCGTTGAGTCATCGTGTTGCACACATCTCGAAACTGCCCTACGTCACGTCTAGTGTACCTAGTGTTATTACCTAGTGTAGTGTTGTAGTACCGTTGTAGATCCATATTGTAAAGTGTGTAAAGTGTCTTTTGAAATTAAAGTGTAAAGGTTCTTCTAACCTAACAGACAGACATGTGTTGCTGGGGAGTTTGTTCCGTCACTTCTTCTCCCCAGCCAAAACACATAGGAAGTGGCGAAGGGCGGGCGTTTTGGGGGCTGTCTTTTGTTCTGACTAATTTGAATAAACTTTTTTGAGTTTCGAGTTCTTTTGAGTTATCTCTTTGTGCGATTACCCTAACTGATGTCGGACAATAGTGCCATCCTGATGTTTCGCCCCCTATCCGACATATAAAACAATTGAAAGAATGTTATGACCCTAATCTATTGGTAAATGAAGTCGTAGCAGAATTAAGTAGTAAATATAAAGATTGGGATAAAATTTTCACGGATGGATAAAAAAAATTTAATGGTGGTGGGGCAGCTTTTTTTCATACTAATTTAGATTTCAAAGCTAGTTTTAGAATTGATGCAAGTGTTAGTATAATGACGCTGGAACTCATTGCAATATACAAGGCAGTAGCTTATGCTCTCAATCAAAATTTTTACAAAACAGCTATCTTTACCGACAGCAAAAGTCCTTTACAGCATGTAGCTCGATGCGCCTCTGGTTGCAGAGGTGCATCGATAGCTTACGACATACTTAGAATTATTAGCATTATTAATAAAGACGAAATCAGAATTATATTGCAATGGGTTCCAGCACACAGGTTTAAGAGGCAACGAGGAAGCTGAAAGGCTGGCGAAATTAGCGATTAACGCAGAGAATAACATTTCTTACTTACCTGATTACTGGGAATATGTTTCTAAAATAAAGAAGTCTTGTTATGAGAAATGGAAAGATCATTTCAACGAGATTTCGAACCAAAAAGGTATATGGTACAAAATTATTCAGAGCGAACCTCCTCGTGTGCCCTGGTTTGATGACACTGATTTGAGTAGGAGTTTTATCAAAATAGCGTTAAGATTGCGTTCTGGGCACTTTCCATCAGCAAACTTTGCTTTTTTAATGCGAAAGGCATCATCTCCAAACTGCGAAGTTTGCAACACAATAGAAGACGTGCAACATTTGCTGAGGGAATGTGCTAAGAACAAAAACGAAAGAGATTCATTGATTAGGGATTTTGATTTAAATGTTTTTGATCTAGGGCTCGTTTTCACTATTTTAGCGAATCCTAAATCAAAAGTTGCAAAAAGATTGTGTGGTCTAGTACAACATGTTACTTAATAACAGATTCCTAGATTAATTAAAGGTAGTTCAATTTATAGTTCAAGTTGTACGTAGTGTATAAAATAGATTATAAGTTTATCTGTGTAATAATAGCGATAAGGAACAATGGGGTTGGCGTATCCTTGTGGATAAAAACCCCTTATAATTTTAAAGAATAAAAAAAGAAATAAAAAAAAATATCCAGTTCCTAAGAATGCTGATGAACTAAAACGGTCCGTAGCATTGTTTAATTACTATAGGAAATTTATTCCAAATTTTGCCGAAATTTGCATACCATTGAATAACCTGTGTCGTAAAAATGTAGCTTATAATTGGGATGAAAACTATTTTTAATCGACTTCCCAAAAAGGAGGAGGTTCTCAATTCGGCCGGTATGTTTTTTTTTTTTTTTTTTTTCTATGTATGTAAATCGATTACTCCGAGGTTTATAGACCGATTTACGTGATTCTTTTTTTGTTCAACGCGGAATTGCTGCCAGTTGGTCCCATAGTCATCAGGTCAGGATCTGATGATGGAAACCCTGAGAAATCGAGGGCAACCTTCGAAAGTTGAAGGCATACATAGGGTAAAAACTTGACACTCAGGTGTATGCCTGAAAACAGTATTCAACAGTGAAGGTTTGGAGTTGACCCGATGCTGGAGACCAGAGAAGGTCGAGGGAACTCAACATTCTTTGTAGGTATTGATGAGAACTTTCCACTAACATTGATAGTGATTAACTATTCGTGTCACTAAAAAGCTGTAAATAAAAAACTTTTTTACAAAAAAATTAAACCGACTTCTAAACACACTAAAAAGCCAAAAAAAAACCTAATTTGAGGTGCATCGGCCTAGAAGTCGGTGGCAAAATTAACTTAGTAACATCCATTAGACACCGACTTCTAGGCCGATGCACCTCAAATTAGGTTTTTTTTTGCTTTTTAGTGTTTTTAGAAGTCGGTTTAATTTTTTTGTAAAAAAGTTTTTAAAACTTTATTAGACCCTATCTCTATGGAAGACGATTTATTATGGAAACGGATCATAGGCCCTTAGTATTTTTATATAATTTGACAGATCCTTCCAGTCGATTATTAAAGTTTCGGTTGTTGCTGGAAGAGTACGACTTATTTATTTATTTAACTTTATGCAATCCTACAATTACAAAGGCGGACTTAATGTCATAGGTATTCTCACTAGTCAACCTTAGGGTGATGCAGAGATAATATGGCAGGTGCATTAATTACTTAAAAAGACATGGTATAGGACTAATAAAGAATAACAAAATTGGATACTAAACACACGTACTTATACATATTTAACATACAAATAATTAAAAAAAAAATATATATATTATATACAGTATGTATATTTAGACGAGAGACTTATTGAAGGAGGGTGGTCAGTGTTCGATTCTCGTCCCAAATACGTAAAAAAACTATGACCTTAATTTTTCATCTAATTGTCCGATAAAATACAGTATTCATGGACACAGAGCGCAAAGCGAACTCGGAAATAGTAGAATGCCTACATAATCACGCGCCAAACACATGCCGCTCCTGTTGATAAGGAAGCGAGCGCGCAAGCCCCGCCCCTTTCCTTTGTTATGTAGCCAACTGGTTCCGAAGATGTACCATCGGCTCGTGCGCACCCCACCGCGCGACCCCGCGCCCCCGCTCTGCTGACCAGTCTATGCCAACGCGCCGCTGCTTCCGCATTGCGTAAACATCCCTGTTTACCAAATTTACGTGAAGTGCATTTCTTAGTGTTAGGTAGTGAGTGTCATTTCCTGGTGTTAGGTAGTGAGTGTGTAGTGTAATAATGTCGTCCCCGTATTCAAATGAAGAATATTGGGATATGGTTCATGCCTACGCGCTATCGAATGATAGTGTGCGGGCTGCCATTAATTTATACAGAGAAATGTTCCCCAACAGACGGATACCATCATACAATATGATGCTAGGTGTCAACCAGCGTCTACGAACGTATGGTCAATTTACGGTGCCAACGCATGCTCAAGGACGAGGAGCAGCACCATTCCCAGTAGACCTACAACATGCCATCCTCGAGTACTTCGAAGAAAACCCACAAGAAAGTACTCGAAATGCTGCAAGGCGTTTTGGTGTATCACACATGACTGTGTGGAAGCTGCTGCACAACGAAGACATGCATCCTTACCATTTTAGATCCTTGCAGGAACTTGGAGTTAACGACCACGAACCTCGAGTGAATTTTTGTCGGTGGTTTTTATTTATTATTTATTTATTTATTATTATTATTATCAACTTACGACTATTATTACAGGAACTTATCCTAATGCAATAGCGTAGACAAATTATAACTAACATTCTAAAAAAATACTAAAACTAATCATATTCACATAGTACACATAACGTAGCCCTTGTGAATTCAGTCAGTGAGCAGGAAAAAAGATCAATTTGTCTAGCCACCGTGTTGAGCGTGCGCAGCGCCCGCGTGAGCGGCGCGAGTTGCAGCAGGTTGGTGCGCGCGCGCGGCACCGAGAATTGAGGTGGCCTCCGCCTCCTGCCTACGTATTCCTCAGGAACACACAATTGTATCTCCTCTAGAATTGCAGGGTTATGTATATGACCGCGAATAATTTTAAACAAGTAGGCAGATAGTGCTAATTCCCGTCTTACTTCCAGTTTGAAATAACCTACCATACCCAGAACAAATAAAGTAGGATATAAAAATGGGTATCCTGGATAAACTCCATACTGGTTCAAATATAAAAACCGGAGGAATTTGTTTTGCGTATGCTCCAGCATCAATTTATACTTGCTTTCATGCGGAGACCAAACGACTGCATTGCATTCTAAGTGGCTCTTGACAAGAGCCTCATACAATACTCTTAAAGCTCTAATATTCGTGAATTGATTCGCTTGTCGCAAAACAAACCCTAAATTACGATACGCCTTTTTGCAAACTTCGATAATATGCTGTCGGAAATTTAAATTAGCGGTAAATGTGACACCCAAGTCCTTTACCTCTGTAACACGCTGCAACGGCGCTCCTTCAACAGTATAAACGTGGTGACGCGGGAAGCGCGCGCGACTGAACGATAACACCGAACACTTAGCTACGTTAAACAACAATTTATTATCTATCCTCCAGCTTACAACCCTATTTATATCCTGCTGTAGCATGTCATGATCCGAGGCATGTTTCACTTCGTATACCAACTTCAGGTCGTCAGCAAACAGTAATGGTGTAGACATTTTGACTACTTCAGGTAAGTCATTTACCATGAGGATGAAGAGCAGAGGACCCAAATTGCTACCCTGACTTACCCCAGATCTTGTGAAGTAAGGCTCAGAGAGGCATCCACCACAGTTGACGTATTGGCAACTATCTCGTAAATAATTCGCGAAAAATGTCAGCGTATGTGGTGTGCAACCCACGCCGGCCAACTTCGATAACAGGATATCGTTATCCACTGTATCAAACGCTTTCCTGAAATCGAAGTAGGCGACGTCTACTTGGACCCCCGCATCAACCGCCGGTATCAAACGCGTCATCAAATGCATTAAATTCCCCGTTGTTCCACGTCCTGGCCTGAAACCATGTTGTGCGTCAGATAACTGGCTACTTACCTGGACATATAGCTGTTTGTGAATCGCCGCCTCGAATACCTTCGCCGGAGTACATAGTATTGCAACTGGTCTGCTATTACTCGGTTCGGAACCTCCACTACCTTTAGGCACAGGCACTACTCGGGTGAGTTTCCATTTATCTGGAAACGTAGCAGTTGCAATGCAAACGTTGTATAGATGCAACAGTGGTTTCCCTAGTACATCGCGACAATCCCTAAAAATATAAGCTGGTATACCGTCAGGTCCCGCAGAGCGCTTCGGCGGCAGCCGAGCTAGCGCGCTATGCACGTCGGCGCGGTGCAGCGGCGCCAGGTGTACCCGCGCACCCGGAGGCGGCCCTGGCGCCGCGCTCGCAGCCGACGCACTCAGCGCGGCCGGCTCTGGATTGTATACGGAGTGAAAGAACTGCGCAAACTCACGCGCACTTTCCGAATCTGATAATATGCGTCCTTCTTTGATCAACTTCTGTTTGCTCGAGTTACTTTTTCTCGATCTTAAGTAGCCCCAAAACGCACGTGGCTCCTTTGTCAGGTGACTTTGTACACGATCACAATATCGATCGTGTGCTAGTGCCGTTTCAGCTTTCACTATTGCCCTACTACGCGCGAATAAGTCATAGTCACTACGTAATTTGCTAGCCTTAAAATTCTTATGCAATTGGTGTTTATATTTGATTCCCTAATAATCTCTGGTGTATACCACACAGGATAAATATACCTCATTCCATTTCGATTAGGCCGCTTCAGAGGTACACAGACGTCGAAAGTCTCATAAATCTTTTCATAAAATAATTTTAATACTTCATCAGGATCATTTAAGCAATATATATCACTCCAGTCTATATTTGAAATTAAATAATATAAATGGTTGAAGTTGGCTCTGTGAAAATTCCATTGTTTACGCGTTATCGGATAATCGCGCTGTGTACCAGGCGACACAGCGGGCGCAAGCACCGCGGGGGCCGCGGGCAATCGCCGCGAAGACGCGGCAATCTCGACGCTAACCGCGAGTGGCGGGTGGTACGCGTCCACGGGCTGCAGCCCCTCATCCGCCGCGCTCACGGTCACACCACTGCGCGCGCTCAACACGAGATCCAACTGCCTATCGTTGCAATTAGGCACCGTATTACACTGACTAAATTCACAGAACGCAATAAAATATTCATAATAATTACAAACCGTAATATTGCACGAGAACAAATTAAAATCTCCTAATATAATTAAATTATTTCTATTTAGGTATATATACATATTTTTTCTAATAAACTAAACATTAGCATATACTCGTTTTCATCAGTTTGCGGTAGAATATAATACACGTAAATAAAAATCGATTTTGTATGTAAACAGAAGCACAGATTAGTTCAAACTTATGATTATCAATGTTTACGTTATCCGGCAGCGGTACTCGTCGCAGCTCGACTCGCGGTGTGGCCACTAAAAGTACGCCTCCGTGCTTACGCCCATCCGCACGATCGCAACGCAGTACTTGGTATCCGGGTAGTGTGAATTCTGCATTTTGAATAGCTGTGCTTAGCCCGCTTTCTGTGATAGCGAATAAATCTGAACTCGACGATTCTATTAAGGATAAGAATTGAACAGTCTTTGTCCGCAACCCTCGAACGTTTTGATATAGAATGTTGATACTACTGCTTGGTTTATGATAGGGTTGGTTTAGTAGTGAGTCGAAACCAAATCCATTCGCAGTATTCAACGTTCAGTGGCCATACTTCCGCATCACATAGCTTCTCGTAATTACATTCAGTTACACCAATTTTAAATGAGGCGTAGTTTCGCTCAATTTTTTGCTTCACTTTTTCAACTGTAATTTCGGTATCGTCTCCCAGTACATTTCTGATATATTGCATTAAATCATCTTCCGTCGTGTCTTTTGCTAGTCTCCATACATGTAAATACTTCTTCCGTTCAACAGCTTTTAAGGTTAGAGTAGATGTATTACCCCCTTTTTTTATGGGGTTCTGCTTTTTTGTACGTTTAATTTCAGTCCAAGTGTTAACGGGTTTATTCTCAATTTCGCTATCTTTGTAATCCGTCGTTTTTCTGGCCGCCGCCACCGCTCCCACTACCGCCGCGTAACTGACAACGGGCTCCGTCGCTTGTGAGCGAGACTCAAGGCTGATTTACATTGAGTCAGTAACTGACGTCAGTGTAGGCGCCGAAAACTGACGCGTGCTATTTACACGAAGTCAGTGTAGTGTCAGTGTTTCGTCAGTAGTACTGTACTGACTTCAAATCAATTTACACGATGGCAGTGCCGGGTCAGCACTGACTTGTCAGTGGACTGACGTCAGTTACTGACTCAATGTAAATCAGCCATCATGGCTACCGCGCTCGCCGTCATTGACGCTGCCGGTTGATGATGATGATGACTCTGTAGTATCTCCGGACCCGGGCAACGCTACAGACTGGCGTTGCTTATCTTTTGTTATTGTCTGTTTCTCAGTTTTTAATGACCTTATTTCTTGTTCAAAATACATGCATTTCTCATTAGCTTCCTTCAACTCTTGACGTAGTTTTGAGTTAGCCTTAATCTCATCCATAATACAAATCTCAATATCATTTAGTTTTGCCATCAGTACACTAGTAACTTTTTCCATTATACCTGTCATAATACTTTTCTGCTCAGAGGTCAACAACCCATCCTTAGATACACTATCCTCGAAGGATTGGTTTATCTCATCCGCAATGCCAATGGCCGAGGGTGCACCTCTCACGGGGGTGTCATCTGTTACCCTTATACGCTTCGATACATTAGTGCATATATCGCACTTGAAAGTACGTTTTAATTGTACTGGCCCTTCCTTGAACTCAGCTGGGGTGATCTTCATGCATCTATAATGGTATGTCGCCTTACATCCATTACATCTAAGCAAATCGCTCAAATCAATTTTCTTACAACAAATATTGCAATTCATTTTGTATGAAATTCCGAGAATCTAGCTGCTAGACAAAGACGCAGCTAGCCTTTACCCGCGAGAGCGAAAGAGTTCGATGCGCGACTCAACACTTCGCGCCACCCGCGATTTCTTTAATGTCACTTGTTTATCACAAGTAAAGTTTTGTCTAAAAACTCCACAGTCCACTAATTTAAACACTGTACTCCAGTTTCCATAGTTGTATTGTCACTATATATTCATTTGTAACACATTTTTATAACTATAAAGTCCAATTTAATCAATTTAGCAATTTAGACAAAAACATTTTATTCACCGATGAAGCCACTTTCACAAGAATGGGGATTTTTAATGTACATAATGAGCATTGGTGGAGTAACGAAAATCCCTATGTAACGCGACAGGACGCTTATCAACATCGCTTTAGTGTAAATGTGTGGGCAGGTATTTTAAATAACAATTTAATAGGTATTACCAAATCCAAACCATTAACAGCGGAGGCAAATGTTGGCACAGCCTTGGAAATAAACGACCCAGATACAGCGACTACAAATATACGAGCTAAACCAAAACGGACTCTGAAGACGCATCGCCGACCAGTGACCCCCACGCCTTCTGAGAACATACTATGGCATCATAAAATAATAATAAAAATAAAAAATAAATAAACGTTTATTCCGAATAAATTCTACAAAAATTTTTACTAATACTTTTGCCAAACTGCAAAACAGTTTTTTGGCAAATGTAGCTCCTCGTTTACTCTGTTATTACATTTTTCGTGTTTATTTACTTATCACTATGTAGTTACTAGCTTTCCGCCCGCGGCTTCGCCCGCGTGGAATTCGGTTCACCCCTCCCGCTGTGGGTTAGCAGCGGTGAGGGAGTGTCAGACTCTTACTGACTAAAATCGTCGTGTTCCGTCCTAGGCCTTTTATATACCAGGGCCGCGGTACCTCTTTCGAACAACCCGCAGCCGCGGCTGGCCCTGGCGCTACTGGGCCCCACTGATTTCAAAACACGTTAAGACTAATTCGCGGCGAACCTTAACACCATCAACCTTATCGCCATCTATCGAGCTATCGGGAAGCTCGCGATTGAACAATGAGCTACAGGTTAAAGCGCGAGATATCATTGCACTTCTTACGTATCTTAAAAAAAAACAACGTCACCACGTTTTAAAAAGCTATCATTCCACTTCTTACGTATTTTAAAAACACATCGTTACCACGTTTAAAAAACACCCAGCGCCATCTATCGCATACCTCAAGAACTAAATAACTTAACTAATACTTATACCAATTAGTAATTCGTTGAATTATAGTTATTTCAGGATAAGTAGATGTAAAAAAAACAGTTAAGACGATAAAACAAATTGTACGTCATCCCTCGGGAATTCCTCATTTTCGAGGATTCATTATCGTATCATTTAGCTTCTAAATTTATATGTTCATATTCGTTTGCAATATATAAGTAGATGTAAAAAAAAAAACAGTTTAGACGATTAAACAAATTGTACATCATCCCTCGGGAATTCCTCATTTTCGGGGATTCATTATCGTATCATTTAGCTTCTAAATTTACATGTTTATATTCGTTTGCAATATATTACCTTGTTTTAAACGACACACAGCGCCATCTACAATCCATCCATCAAGCAAACAATATTTTTGTTTTCCCTCGGGAATATCTATTTTTTTCGGGATAAAAAGTACCCTATTATTTAATCCGGACTTTTAACTTTACGTCTGCAAAATTTCAAAGCAATCGGTTCAGTAGTTACGGCGTGAAAGCGGAACAAACAAACAAACAAACTCACTTTCCGATTTATAATATTAGTAAGGATAAGTAAGGATAGTAAGGAAGTAAGGATTATAAACAGTAAACAACAAATAACTTTGGTCAGGATGAGGCAAGAATTCCAATACTCTGGAACTCCTGCCCCATCCTAAGCATATTATTATAGGTACATAATTTTTAATATCTTATCTACTGATGTGCTGCGTGTGGACAATTAAAGTTGGATATTATATAAGCATGTAATCTTTTCTTTGAGATCACTATGAAGTTTCTTTTTCAACTTGTTTTTAAACGATCTCTTAGTTAAATTATTGCTTCGCAATGCTAATGGCAAATCATTAAACATTTTAGGCACCATATACTTTCTTTTACGTTGTCCATAATAATTGCTATAGGTAGGTATTTCATATCTTTTGTGGCTATGTATTCTACGCCCTATAGGTTTATTAATACAAATTTTGAATTCGTCGCTGCAGAATTGCTGAACAGCCATCAACAGGGTTACTTTGTCATGAACTGGCAGCATTTTACACTCAATAAACAATTCCTCATAATCACTGGCTTTACATTTCTTTTTTACTTTTTTGTTCACAAGTAGTTTTAAGAACCTGGTCTGTATTAGTTTTATTTTGTCCAAATATGTCTTAAACGTGCGTCCGTAGCTGGTCAGTCCATAACAAAGTAACGAGTCCACAAGCGCGTAGTAAACAGTGTACATAGTTGGTCTATCTAATATAAAACTTAAGTTATAGAATTTGGTAAGTACCATCCTTAGTTTGTCACATAAGTTGTTAATGTGAATTCTCCATGAGAAATTCTGATATATGGTTAAACCTAGGTATTTATATTCATTTACTACTTCAATAGGTGCACAATTGCAGCTTAGATTTGCTTGATGTAGACACTCATAGGTATGTCCTAATATTTTCGGCACGGTAATTACACTCCTATTGTATGGTGAGCGTATGTACATACATTTAGTTTTTTGTATATTGATCAATATTCCGTTGTCATGCGCCCAGCGTACCTACAATATTAGTGAAATCCTGTTGAATTTTATTTTCTACTAGCTTCTGCCCGCGACTTCGTACGCGGATCCAATCCCTAATACCAACGACTACGGGGTCAGCAAAATCAAAGATCTGAATCGTCTGATATTGAATTTTAAGGGCTCGTTGACTTGAAATCAACGGAATACGCATAACCATTAGAAACGTTCCATATATTTAATTTTTGTACTTCAACGGCAAAAGCACAGCAGACTTAACGCTGAGAACTGAAGCGCAATAGGCGTGACCATAGGGATAAAAGTAGTGATTCTAATTAGTCCGCATTTAAGTTGTGGGTAACAAAAATATTGCACGTATTATTACGTAATTTTTTTTTTAAATATAACTAAGATGACTAAGTCGTGGTGACTTAGTGGAAGTCGTGGTGGTTTAGTGGGTAGAGAACCAATCTCTCAAGTATGAGCGTGTGACTTTGATTCCAGGTCTGGCAAGTACATGCCAATGCTACTTTTCTAAGTTCGTATGCACTTCTATGTATATTTTGGATACCAATGACCGTTATTTGGAGGGGATGTTAAACTGTAGGTTCCGGCTGTCATTGAATATTCTTGGCAGTCGTTATGGGTAGTCAGAAGCCAGTAAGTCTAACCAGTTTTTGTTGTTGGGTTGAGCGGGTAACCGGGTTGTGGAGGTCAGATAGGCAGTCGCTCCTTGTAAAACACTGGTACTCAGTTGCATCGTGACTGGAAGTCGACCCTAACATAATTGGGACAAAGGCTCTTGAGATAATAACGACAATAATAATGAGATATAAGCACCGCAGGACATCTGAGGCTGATGACGGGGAGTAGCGACCCCACGGGGCTATATATACCGAGTGCTCCTGGGAGAGTATACTGTCTCCCATCTCCGGCCGACCGGAGTGAACCATGACGGGGGTTTGCCGTCCAGAGTGGAGTCGCTAGAGCATGGTTAGTAGCCCTTCTCGGAGGGCAGGTGCGTCCTGGTAAGTGGCGACTGGGCCGGTGATGCTGGACCCACAGGGAGCGCGTGATCTGCGTTTTAATTCCGCCGAGGTATCCTCGCCCTTCAGCCGCTCTGACTGCGACTTAATTTTTTGATTCACCATACCTATTTTGTAACATTCATTTATATACATTTCAAGTGTAGTAGGGCTCTTGAAGTTCCACATCAGGTGTTCCAGATCTTCAAATTTATTATCTCAGCAGAAACTGCTCATCCCATGAAACAATTTTTGCCATGGCACCAATTTTGTATCTCTTATAGTTTTGTTGGTCTGTTGGAGTTCTGCATCAGGTCTTCAAGTTTCGAAGATAAATTATAGCCTATAAGGTTTAATACCGATACAACAAAGAAAGAATCATTGAAATCCGTTCAGTAGTTCCGAAGATTAGCGTGTACAAACAAACAGACATACAGACATACAGACAAACAGACAGAATTTTTTTTTTTTGGATTTGTGCTCCATTACTGTTTCTAAACTCCACCCAATTATTATTTTTTTAATATATTCAATGTACAGACACACTTTTTTTACAGATTTATTATATGTATAGATTGCACTGATTTCCTTATCTGCATATACCAAACAGGTATCGTCCGCGTAGGTATATATACTACAATTGTTGACAACATTGCACATAGTATTCACATGCATAATATAACCGACGGGGCCGTACACGGAACCGGTTGGGACGCCACAGCTGATTTTCGCCCGGTCACCGATAGTCCCGCTCACTGATGTTATCATCATTCTATCACTCAGATACGCCGCAAGCCAGGTATTCAAGGGTCCTGCGACTCCACATTCCTGCATAGCTTGAAGCAGCTGGTGGTGTTCCAGAGTATCAAATGCTTTTTTGAAGTCGATATAGACCACCACCACCTGCTTCCTCAGGTCTAAGGGATTGTTCACACCAAACGTATTGTCCGCCGCTGACTGTGAGTATACTCACTGTCTGCCCCAGTGTGAACGTCGACTCAATCTGCAGTACGCGTACTCACCAAGCCGACAATAGGCTATAGCGTACGATGCGCTACATGTGTGAACAAAAGAATAGGCTCTTGTAGGTTCACACTAGATGCGTACGCTGAGCGGCTGACTATTCTACACATAAAAGGGCTCAGTATTTGAAGTTGCTCGTAGTATTTTATAAACGATAAAACTAGCATCCTTACTAATATTATAAATCGGAAAGTGAGTTTGTTTGTTTGTTTGTTTGTTTGTTCCGCTTTCACGCCGTAACTACTGAACCGATTGCTTTGAAATTTTGCAGACGTAAAGTTAAAAGTCCGGATTAAATAATAGGGTACTTTTTATCCCGAAAAAAATAGATATTCCCGAGGGAAAACAAAAATATTGTTTGCTTGATGGATGGATTGTAGATGGCGCTGTGTGTCGTTTAAAACAAGGTAATATATTGCAAACGAATATAAACATGTAAATTTAGAAGCTAAATGATACGATAATGAATCCCCGAAAATGAGGAATTCCCGAGGGATGATGTACAATTTGTTTAATCGTCTAAACTGTTTTTTTTTTTACATCTACTTATATATTGCAAACGAATATGAACATATAAATTTAGAAGCTAAATGATACGATAATGAATCCTCGAAAATGAGGAATTCCCGAGGGATGACGTACAATTTGTTTTATCGTCTTAACTGTTTTTTTTACATCTACTTATCCTGAAATAACTATAATTCAACGAATTACTAATTGGTATAAGTATTAGTTAAGTTATTTAGTTCTTGAGGTATGCGATAGATGGCGCTGGGTGTTTTTAAAACGTGGTAACGATGTGTTTTTAAAATACGTAAGAAGTGGAATGATAGCTTTTTAAAACGTGGTGACGTTGTTTTTTTTTAAGATACGTAAGAAGTGCAATGATATCTCGCGCTTTAACCTGTAGCTCATTGTTCAATCGCGAGCTTCCCGATAGCTCGATAGATGGCGATAAGGTTGATGGTGTTAAGGTTCGCCGCGAATTAGTCTTAACGTGTTTTGAAATCAGTGGGGCCCAGTAGCGCCAGGGCCAGCCGCGGCTGCGGGTTGTTCGAAAGAGGTACCGCGGCCCTGGTATATAAAAGGCCTAGGACGGAACACGACGATTTTAGTCAGTAAGAGTCTGACACTCCCTCACCGCTGCTAACCCACAGCGGGAGGGGTGAACCGAATTCCACGCGGGCGAAGCCGCGGGCGGAAAGCTAGTAATTTATATTTTTCAAATCAGACGTTTTACTGATATTTCAATTAAATGATGCGCATTCAGATAGTTGCCATTTGCGAAGCCCTTAAATTTGACTTGGTAAATTTCATACTTTATATTTCGAATATAGACTTTATCCAAATAAGTTCAAGAAATATTTTCGTATGACAGTAAAACATTCGATGAGTTACTATCTTTAATACGTTTAAGTTTATATAAAAGGGACACTAATTATCGACGTGCTGTACCGAGGCGCGGCGGTGCGTACGCGGCGGAGCGGCGCTATTCGGCAACTGCGTCCGCGTAGTCAATCCGCG
Organism: Helicoverpa zea x Helicoverpa armigera; assembly: GCA_033682625.1. Taxonomy (NCBI): domain Eukaryota; kingdom Metazoa; phylum Arthropoda; class Insecta; order Lepidoptera; family Noctuidae; genus Helicoverpa; species Helicoverpa zea x Helicoverpa armigera. Next base: position 216,517 of record JAWIIS010000090.1, on the reverse strand, counting down.
TCCGCCGTGCATAGTCGCGTAGTAAAATAATCGGCCACTGAGAGTCAGCTACAAAAGACGACGTCACAGCGTATAGTCGGTTCGGTGTGAACGACAATTTCAATATATATGGAAAAGCAATAAACTGCGTAACGCGCGCTCACAGTCAGCGGCCGACAATACGTTTGGTCTGAACGATGCCTTAGGCTTCATTTATTTCATCCGTGAAACGTGCCAACAGCGTTTCCGTGCTACGACCGCGCCTAAAACCGTGTTGTGCGTTTGCCAGTATACTATGTTTTTCTAGGAAGTTACTTATTTGTCTGACTATGAACTTTTCTACAATTTTATTGATAACGGATAATATGGCTATAGGCCTGTAGTTCGCATAATCTGTGTGCGAACCTTGCTTGTAAATAGGCCGTATCAATGCGGTTTTCAATTTCTCCGGATATATACCCTTTTCTACACATAAATTTATAAATAACGCTAAAATTAGACTTATCTTAGTTTTTAATAATTTAATTTCTTTTACTCGTATTTTGTCTATTCCTGGTGACTTATCACAGCTTAGATTATTTATTATCTTTTCAACATCCATAGGAGTTGCTTTTTGAAATCTTAATGACACCAAATTATCCTTTACATATGTCGACATATCGAGAAACTTACAGTTACACACATGCTTGATATTCGTAATTTCTTGGGTAAAAGTACGTGAAAAATTGTTACACACATCTAATAAGGAAGTGGATCTGCCTAGGTATTTTAATATAATATTATCTAAACTTTTTTTATTCTGTCCTGTCCAATTGTTTATTTTAGCCCATACTTTTTTAAGGTTATTTTTACATTTTAATATTTCTTCCTTACGGAAGCTATTTTTTGCTTTATTTATTTCTTTATTTAGTCTATTTCTGTATTTATTATACTGACTTCTCAAATTCATATCGTTAGGTTTTTGCTTCCAATATTTAAATAGTTTGTCTCTAGTCATAATCATATTTTTTAATCTTTTAGTAATCCATGGTTTTGGTTTCCGTTTTTTACTTATACAAATTGTCTTCTGAGACCGGGTATAAACATCAGAAAAAATTGAACATAATTTATCGTATAAACGTAAAGGGCACTTACAGTCCATTAATTCAGTCCAAGAAACAGCTTCGAGTAATTCACACACTTTTTTATCACAAATATTTGTTACCTCACCTTTATTATTCGTCACCGAATTATTTACGTCACACCCGATGCACAGACCTACCAAATAATGGTCAGATAACTTGCTAGTTAGCACATACGCCGTAGTCTTCATTGAGGATCGCACCCACACATGATCGATACACGTCTTCGTAACTATACCTCCATATACCTCTTCACGCGTAATGTCAATAACCCCGCACTCTCATCCTAGTTCACACATATCGGTTTTATAAATATTCGCTGAATTGCAGGTACTCATCATGAGGTCAATGTTTGTATCTCCAATAGTTACTATCTCGTAGTCCCTCGGAACACTGGATAATAGCTGGTGCAATTCTTTTATGAATACACTGTATACACGGTCTGTATACATGGTCTGTATACACACACAATATGCATTGGTCGTTTACCTGGGCGCAACAATTCGCACTTAATTACTTCGGAATGATTAAGGTTTAATGTGTCAGCGGTAAAGTTGTAAACATTTTTCACATATATCAAAATTCCACCTCCTCTAGAACTTTCCCTTGTGTTCACACACATCTCAAACCCTTCCAACTCGTACAAATATAACTCATGCTTTTTAATGTTAATTTCAGTGAGCACAATACAGTCTAATTTATCTATACTATCATGTATCATCGCTTGAAATTCATTGAATTTCTTTCTTAAAGAACAAATATTTAGGTGTATGATATTAAAACTTGATTGTTGATGTTTTAAATCTCTGGCATATAGATTTAAAACATCAACAATCAAGTTTTAATATCATACACCTAAATATTTGTTCTTTAAGAAAGATTTAAGTCTGAGTATTTTTTATACTTAGTTTTTGGTTCTATCACAGATTATATAATAGTTACTACGTAACAGATAAATCACTCCATACAAAAAAGTCCATACCTACTGTTATAAGCACCTACAAGTTCCCCAACTACCTACAAATTCCTAGCTGCGTTATAAAATGAACCTTAAAAGCTCGAGCGCTTGATTGTTATTCCAATGCGATAGCGCAAAGTTCAGTGACCGCAACCGTGCCGTGGCCGTGCTTAGGGTTGCTTCTTACAATGAGGGTTTACGATACTTTTTCTGCCACCAGGCGGCGCTTCGTATGCGTCAGGTCCAAACAGCTGTCAAATAGTATGGAATTGTAGGGTCCGAACTTATTGTTTATTGAAATTCTGTTATATTGGAAGTGTTATTGATTTTATTATGGACTACGGTCAGAATAAGGTTTCCGAACTAAAAATTGAGCTAAGAGAGAGGGTGCAAAAGTCACTGGTACTAAGGAAAAGCTTGTTGAAAAATTTGTTAATACAATATGATTTAGTTTTTTTTATTTACTCAACCTCAATAGTAAAACAATAATGCAGTGCTTTAATTATAAAATAAAAAAAACACTAAAATCGTTCACTATTCATAGTAAAGATAAGCACTTTGACAGTTACCTGGACCTGACGAGTCGGTGCTGCCACCTGGTGGACGCCATTTTAGAAAACCCTCATCTATATCTATACATATAATAAATATGTAAAAAAAACTGTGTCTGTACATTGAATATATTAAAAAAATAATAATTGGATGGGGTTTAGAAACAGTAATGGAGCACAAATCCAAAAAAAAAATTCTGTCTGTATGTCTGTATGTCTGCATGTCTGTATGTCTGTATGTCTGTTTGTTTGTACACGCTAATCTTCGGAACTACTGGACGGATTTCAATGATTTTTTCTTTGTTGTATCAGTATTAAGCCTGGTCAACATATAGGCTATAATTTATCTTCGAAACTTGAAGACCTGGTGCAGAACACCAACAGACCAACAAAACTATAAGAGATACCAAAATGGTGCCATAGCAAAAATTGTTTCATGTGATAAGCATTTTCAGCTGAGATAATAAATTTTAAGATCTGGAACACCTGATGTGGAACCCCAAGAGCCCAGCTTCTCTGTACCATATACAGGTATGATGTTTTAGCAAAAGTTGTTCAACTTGATAAGCACTTTCTATTGACTTATACAAATTGAAGATCTAAAACACCTGATGTGGAACTCCAGGGGCCCAGCTAGACTATAGCATATAGAGGTGTGACGTTTTAGCAAAAGCTGTTCAATCTGATAAGCACTCTCTGTTGACTTATAAAAATTGAAGATGTAAAACACCTGATGTGGAACCCCAGGAGCCCAGCTAGACTATAGCATATAAAGATATGACGTTTTTGCAAAAGTGGTCAATCTAATAAGCACTCTTTATTGACGTATATACATCGAAGATCTGGAACACCTGATGTGGAACTTCAAGAGCAATACTACACTTAAAATGTATAGAAACGAATGTTATGAAATAGGTATGGTGACACAAAACCGACGATTATCCCTTTATACACTATAGAAATATGAACTCAAGGACAATCCCCGGTGGACGTCGTTAAAAAAAAGACAATCCCTATACCATACCGCTAACTGTGGATGAAAATTACTTGGGCTATTGTGATGGGATGCTAATGGACTAGGAATGGGGAAACTACGGGAACTATGGCACCTGCCGATGACAATGTATTAGATACATGTAAAAATTGCTGGTGGAGACTTCGCCAGCTCACTTACTGGGCCCCCGGGAATCAGTCACTGAATAGCAACAAGAGGACAACAGGGACATGAGCGGCTGAAGTGTGAGAATACCTCGGCGGATTTTAAACGCAGATTACGCGCTCCCTGTGGGTCACTTACCACGAGGCATCCTCCGAGCAGGGCTACTAACCCTGCTCTAGCGACTCCACTCTGGACGGCCAAGCCAAGCCAGAGGCTTGAGACCTACCCCCGTCATGGTTCACTCTGACCTGCCGGAGATGGGGGCAGTATACTCTCCCTGGAGAACTCAGTATATACAGCCCCGCGGGGTAGCTACTCCCCGTCATCAGCCTCAGATGTCCTGCGGTGCTTATATCTCATTATTATTGTCGTTATTATCTCAAGAGCCTTTGTCCCAATTATGTTAGAGTCGACTTCCAGTCACGATGCAACTGAGTACCAGTGTTTTACAAGGAGCGACTACCTATCTGACCTCCACAACCCGGTTACCCGCTCAACCCAACACCCCTTGGTAAAACTGGTCAGACTTACTGGTCTGACTACCCATAACGACTGCCAAGAATGTTCAATGACAGCCGGAACCTACAGTTTAAGCCTTCCAAATAACGGTCATTGGTATCCAAAATATACGTAGAAAGTACCTACATACGAACTTAGAAAAGTTGCATTGGCAGGTACTTGCCAGACCTGGAATCAAAGACGCACGCTCATACTTGAGAGATTGGTTCTCTACCCACTAAACCACCACGACTTCCACTAAGTCACCACGACTTTGTCATCTATTTTAATGTTTTTTACGTAATACGTGTAATATTTTTGCCACACACAACTTAAATGCGGACTAATTAGAATCACTACATTTATCCCTATGGTCGCGTCTATTGCGGTTCAGTTCTCAGCGTTTTGTTTAGTCTGCTGTGCTTTTGCCGTTGAAGTACAAAAATTAAATATATGGAACGTTTCTAATGCGTATCCCGTTGTTTTCAAGTCAACGGGCTCTTAAAATTCAATATCAGACGATTAAGATCTTTGATTTTGCTGACCCCGTAGTCGCTGGCATAAGGGACAGGATCCGCGTACGAAGTCGCGGGCAGAAGCTAGTTACCTAATACGTAAGCATAGGTAAGTACTTAAGTAAAGCTTTCGTCAAAATCAAAGGCGGTTTCCAACTATTTTTCGAGCACAAGTGCCCATATGGTACAACTCCGTCGAGTGTTGACATGACATACCTAAAATTGGTTTCTGCGTAGCGACACGCGTAATGTTCCGAGTCGTCATTAAGTTGGACCAGAACTATACCTACTTACACTCGAGATGTGTTTTGAGCTACAAAACTCACAATACAGTTCACATAACTAAGTAGGTATCTAAAGTAAAATAAGTACCTAATGATCTCTGTTGTTAAAATCATAAAGTAGATAAGTATTAATTTATTTAAAAAAAATGAATTACTAGATAAGTTCATAAATATAAAATGTTTCTAAATCTTACAATAGTCGCATATAAACCAACACTACTCAAAATAATCCATCAGTTTGTTAGGTAGCTTAAAAAACCTAATAAAAACCAACAGCATAACATGCCACGAAATAAAAATAATAATATTGGAACGCGCGCGCCGCGTGGGGCTACCGGTAACCCAGCGAGCGGTAGGCATTTACTTCGCGCGCAAGTACGTCGAGTGACAGAGGCCTGGTTCTATTTCTAAGTTATATCGATCGAATTATGAAAGATAAAGATAATCTGTGTAGTGCGTAATATAATCATGGATATGAAAGTAAACAGGCTTAGTTGTTCACGCACTTATCTATGTCAGATAGTGTACGGATAGTTCTGATCTTTGTGTCTTTGGGATCATCTTTCTTAATGAGCACTTTGCCAGCTTGTGTCCATATGTATTTGTATAGGGGTTTGAGTTCAATCTTTGCAGTCCAGAATATATTACGCATGTTCTTGGTTAGATCTTCATTTATATAAATCCGGTTTTTGTTTCCACTCTCGTACTGTGCGGGACGGACGTAGCTCAGAAGCAGGTACTATGGGTGGCTTCGAGACGTTGACGCCCCGTCGGTCGCTGGTTCGTGGACGTCTGGGCGAGTGGACTGTATTTACGATGTGGCGAGAAACAGGAATATCAGAAACAAGAATACGTTTAGACGGGTTTTAGACTCTCTGCTACTGTGGGTTCAGGAATGCCGGTGAAATAATAATAATAATTTTATTTATTGACACAAAAGACAACCTTTTTACTTATAAACTAGGATACAGTAAATGAATGGAGGTCAACACAAAAAATTAAAACCCTGACTCCTAAAGTAGGTTATCCTGTGTCTTAGGAGTCAGTGTTCTGCCGTGCAATGTCTCTTATCTTGCAGCGTGTTCTAGTAAAAAACAAATATATTGGCGCTAGAGGTTTCTGAGCACAATGAGATTTTTATAAAAACTATGAAAGAAATAATTAAATGAGTTTTGTATGTAAGTTAGCGAGTGTATTGTGTGTCGGGTGTGTGTATGAGTGAGAGGATGTGTGTGTGTGTTTAGTGTGTGTGTTATGATATTTGTGTATCTATGGGATTGCCTAAAACTGATGTTGAAGTAACTCTTCCGTACGAAGATAGTCTTGATCAAGAAGCCAGTTGTGCACTTTCGTTTTAATTTCATGTTGGTTCGACCCTGCCAGAGGAATATGTTTTGATACATTTTTATAAATAAGGAAACTTGCCACATAGAATTGACGTCTGGCGAATGCAGTTTTGTGACTTACTGATTGAGTTGTACTTCTGGCTTTACGTTTAGTTTTGTCCGGAGGTGGGACATTCTTGTGGATTCTAAGAGTAGCTCTGAGAACAAAAAGCTGTCTCACCGTGAGTAATTTACTTAGGGAGTAAAGTTCGGTGGTTGGGAATCTACGTGGTTTGCCAAGCATTACTTTAATCACAGATCTTTGCGCTCTCTCTAGTTGAAGAAATTTGGTTTTTGCCGCACCTCCCCAGACCGGGATGCAGTAGGTGATAACTGACAGAGTGACAAATAAACCATTTTTAAGGTGTTTTCGTCAGCGCATGTTCTTAGAGACTTAAAGATGTAAATAAGTTTCCTCAATTTGGAATTTATACTATCAATCCGTCTATACCACTTAAGTCCGTCCTCAATCACCACACCCAGGTATCTGGTTTGATTTACACGATTTAGAGTTCCACAAGAGCAGGAGGTAGGATCAGAGCATGTGTGAACTGTGATCATAAATTCAGGAAGTGCTTTCGTCCTATAATTGATAGAGAAGGGGATAAAGTTAGTTTTCTCGATGTTAAGGGTAAGGAGGATTTTGTTGCAGCCACTGAGCAACAGTTTTTAAGGATTGCTCTGCAGATTTCTTAACGTCGTCCCATGTGTTTCCATAAACTACAATCGCGGTATCGTCAGCGTAAGTAAAAACTCGTGATTTTTGTAGAGGTAGCATACATAGGTCGTTAATGTATACCTGGAAAAGTGTAGGTCCAATAACGCTGCCCTGTGGTACCCCGTACGTGACGGAATGCTCATCACTGCAGTACGAATCAACTTTAACGACCAGCATTCTATTTTGAAGGTAATCCTTGAAGAGCTCGAGAGATTTTCCACGTATGCCTATACACTCTAATTTGTGCAGAAGGGTGGGGACAGAGACTGTGTCAAACGCTTTTTTTAGATCTAGGAAAATACTAATACATTTTTGGTGCGCATCTAACTTTTGTGATACAAACTGAGTAAGATCAACAACTGCATCTTCAGTAGAGACCCCTTTTTTAAAACCGTACTGATTGGTTGCAATAATTTTGAATTTATTTAAGTAATTTACTAAACGGCCATTAATTAGTTTTTCCATTACCTTAGAGAGAGCAGACAGAACTGAGATGGGTCTATAATTATTGACACAGTCCCTGGGCCCACCCTTGTGTATAGGGTGAACTAATGCCTTCTTAAAAGGTTCGGGGAAAACTCCTTTCGCTATAGAAATGTTAATTATATGTGCTATCAAAGGAACCAGAGAACTCCGACAGACTTTCAGGAGGGTAGATGGAATACCATCCCAACCGGTTGCACTGTCAGAGCGTAGGTTCATTATGGTAGATTCCACTTCCATCTCGTCAACTTCAAGGAATACAAAAGAGTTATTGGAAGTATTTGTATCAGCGAGTCGGTGGGAAAAGGGTGGGATTTTCGTAGCTAAATCAGCTCCAATCGTGGCAAAGTAGTTACAGACGCTATTTATTGCTAGCATCGGGTCAGATCTGGTATTCAGTAGTTCTATAGGTGGTGCACATGACTTTTTTGTGTTTGTGATGTCCTTGATTTTATTCCAAAGTGTTTTGGGATTATTTTTAGCCTTTTCCAGTTCGTGTTTTTCATAAAGTCTTTTGAGTTTTCTAAGAAGATAGTTGCAGTAGTTCCGGTACCGTTTATAGGTGGTTTGAATAATTAGGTCTTCTGGTGACTTCCGTGCCTTGTTGTGGAGCCTGTTTCGGTGGCAAATACATCTTAACAAGCCGGCGGTAATCCACGGTTTTAAATTTCTATTTTTCCTAGGAACAGTCTTTACGGTTGTGTGCTTGTTGAGAGAACATTGTATTATAGTTATCAAAACATTGGAAGCAAGATTAGGGTCATCTGTGTCTATAATCTGCGAAAAATCTTTTTGATCTAACTCTGCTTTAATACTAGAGTAGTCTATAGTGGGAATTTTAAATAAAGGACTTTGCTGATTACCCGATTTAATATTGTCTATTTTTACGAGTAGCGGAAGATGGTCCGTAATGTGAGAATCAAGGACTAGCACTGTTGCAGGTTTCATTACTTTTAAAATGACATGGTCAAGGCAGGAATTTATTCTCGTGGGGATGTAATGCGCAGGTAGTAAACCATGCGATGCGTTGAGGGTTAGATAATTTGACGCACGTTCGGTTATATTAGTTGGTACGATATCAATGTTGATGTCACCGATAACACATATATTTCTGTATTTATTTAAAGAGGTGAGTATGTTATCCAGGCTGTCTAGGAAAGGTTCAAATTCTTGGTTTGTGTTATATGATGGAGAACGATAGATAGCTATTATGGCCAGATCATTATTAATTGTACAGGTAAGGCAATTTCCATTGTTGAAGTGAGGTTCATTGAATGAGTAGGGGATATGACTTTTTATGTATAAGACAATGCCATCGTTCTGATTACATGTTTGTTTTGTGTAATGAGTATTATAACCATGTAAAATAGGTAAGTCTTGTATTTTATTTAGCCAACATTCAGTCAAAACAAGCACATCGCAATCGATCTTGATTGTAAATAATAAAGTAAGAAGTTCGTCAAAATTCTTTTTGATGCTACGTATGTTGATATGGAGAATTGTAGAAGACGTATTTGACAATTTTATATAATTATTGCATTCTTCCGGAACACATAGAAATGAACTGGCAGTTTCAATGTTATCTAGGTCAGTCAAAATGTTATCAATCGTATTATTAGCCATGAGCAGTTGAGATTATAGCTGGTATTGTTACAAAAAATAAATTGGTTAAATATTAAATCAGTGCGCCATGATAGATACCTATTATGTGAGTTTGTTGAGTAATTGTGGTGGATGTGATAATGTATGTGTGTATAGCTGGGGTATTTCAAAGAATACAGTGTTGAAATGAGTGTGTATAATATTGTATGTAGGATGTTACTTAAGTCTAGATTAGTATATAAAACATGCAAAAATATGAGGATAATGAATTTACGAGAAATTACTTTAACAATACGTTTACATTGTAGTCATTTAGATGGCTGACTTTGCTGTAGCTCCCGCAGAGTATCTTCAGATTTGATGAGTATTTGTTTGTGTCCTTGCTGCTTACGTAAGAAAATATTGTTGTTTGATGACCAGCAGAATTTATAATCATGTTGCTTCGCGAATGCTCTTGCCAAATAAAATAGCTTTTTTGCAGACAATGGTAGATGCTCGTCAACATAAACAGGCTGTTTCTGTCCTGGGAGTCCAATCAATTGAGTGTTTAGTTTCTGGTCCTTATTTGGCTGGTTGTTATTAAATCTTCGAATCCGAGAAATTAGTTCAGTCTTGGTTTGGACTGTCATAAACTCTGCAACTATGGCTGGACTGGTCGAGTTTCCGGAGACACGATGTATATCTCGGATATTTGCGGATGTAATTGGGCAGTTAGCGGCATTGCCTATATTAGTAATAATTTTTACGAGGTCTGTAGTCGTCTCGTTGGACTGTAAAGGTATATTTCGGACTTCTATCGTTGCAGATCGAGCTTTGAACTGCAGGTCTTTCACGGTTTTTTCTAGGGCCTCCGTGTATTTTTTGTAGTCTCTACACTCATCTTTTAGAATTCTAATTTGATTTTTCATATCATCATACAATTCACTAGTAGTGATGATCGATTTTTCAATTTCTGCGTTAGTTTTTTGAATTTGTATGTTTTGTACCTTCATTTCAGCCAGCTCTGAGATAAGTTTTGAGACTAGTGCTGTCTGCTCTGTCATTAATTTTGCTACAGCACTGTCATGATCTCGTTTCCATGATGTAAGCATATCTTTTATTTCTTGCTTAAATTCCTCAAGTTGGTCAGATGTAGAATCATCTAATCGCGGACGTTTGTATCGCGTAGTTATGTTGGTGAAATCAGGGTCTTTTACCGCCTCAGTTTTATCTGGTACCGACTGAGATTGATCCATAGTCATGGGACTTTTTGCCCCTTTTTTTGGAGGAGAATGCTTCACTAACGCCATTTCCCTCAGACTTGAATAGCACTTACGTTCCGAACGTGTCTTTCTGCTATTTTTATTTATCAGGCGTTCGACTACAGTTGTACCATATATGTTGTGAGTAGCACTGTGACGTCACTGCACCTCGTAGCGCTGCCGCATTCCGTCGCCGAAGCACTGGCACGATGCGTTTAAAGATGACCGGTATTTCGTTAACTGTATCCAATGTTCATATGGCGCAGCGGTAAGACGCGCGGACTCCCACCAGTAGTGCGCCAGCCGGCGGTGGTTCGATTCCCACCAATTAGTAAAAAATGACGAACCAATCTTTAATTACGAAAGCAACGAATTATTAATGTCTCTTTCTAGCCACGCCCAAAAGGCGTCAACCGTCCATATAATCACTTCAAGGAAGACAGAGAATTGACAATTTCACTTAAACACCAATCAGGAACCAGTAAGGTGACCGATTCGAACACGCGACCGTACTTAACGACAGCAAGAGGCGAACTGAAATAATAAGTCTTCATATATTTTTCAGGAGTCTTGAAGGGACGAGCTTCGACGCACTACCATTCTACTATTACACTATTTACTTTTTCACTATTTACTATTTTGCACTATTAAAAATCTATACCGATGACTACGATTGTACGGCGGCGCTTGCGCACCGAATGAGCTCGAAACTTTACCGTAACGAGCGCCTCGATTTCTCGTCCCTCCGACCAACCTCAGTTTTATTGACCTTTCAATTTTACAGCAGTATTACAAATAATTGGTACATGATAGCATTATGGGACACATAGCGTCAGACCCCCCATGAAGTGCGCCACTGAACTATGCTATACACACCCTGCATACCTTCAGGGCTGAAACACTATAACCGAACGAACTATAAAAACTATGTGAAATCAGCCCTTGTATGAAGATTATCTCGAAACAAATAACAAACTATGGGGGTTATCTCGATACGAAAGGCATTGTGTGTTAGGGCATTTCATGGGCTATCTGGCGATAGTAATCCTAACAATGTGACCTAAGCCCTAGTATTGTTAATTTGCATGTGAAAATGAAAGACAAAACACAGACATTATTTATTGTTCTATAACTTAAACTATTAACAATATTTCTATAAATTAAGTTATTTTCTATACACTGAGACCTAGGCTTTCAGTTAAACACTATTTCACTAATGAAAGTCTAGGATTTTTGCTATCGAGAAATGTTTACATAGGCAAATCGGGCCTTAAACGGCAGAACTATTATGTTTATTATACACAATTATGTAGGTTAAGGTTACCGCTACAAAACTATTACAATTTGGTATCGAAAAACACTATAATTTACAGATTAAAACACTATCAAAATCTGAACACAATTCTATTACTATTTAGAAGGAGGGTGCACGTAAAAAACATACCTTGGCGCGGCTCACGGCACTTTTTGCTCATTACCCTCATCACAAAATTGTTAGAGTATAAATAGTAACGCGCATACACGAACACTCAGGCATTATGATTTTGCACTCGCGGCGCACGGATGCGTCTGTCGCGAACACGTACAAATCATTGTTTGTTAGCCTAATTGTTTTTCTTGTAGCCAGCCACTGATCACGCGCTGTACGTGTGGTCATGGTTACTACAACCGGTCTTGGTTTTATCTCACGCTGCGGCTCGCCTGGCGATGTGTTCCTTTTTTCTTCGCCTACCCTCTTTATTTCACAAATTGTCTTGGTATCCATACCCAATTTATTAGCCAGCAATTTAACAGTATTATCTAATTTTCCATTCCTTGTTCTTCTAAACCTATAATTTCCACGTTCTTCTCTTTCTCTTTGATCTCAAGATACGCTACCCTTTCCTCCAAGGCCTTGTTGGTAGTTTCAAGGTGAACGTTTTTGTGTTCCAGCGCCTTGATCTTCTTATCAGATTTTTCTTTTTCTTCTACGAGTTCTTGATACTTCTCGGCGTAAAAACTAATATCATTTGACATTGATTTGAGTGTTTTCTTCATGGTGAAGACAATGGACAGTTTCTCGTTTACTTCTGCCAGTACTTTCTCCGGGGTACCTTTTGATATATCCACCGTGATAGATGACCCGATTGATGGTGATATCTGGCATTCATCACATAAACCAGTTTCGCTGAACGCCTTGATTTTCACTGCACATTTTTTGTGGAATATACCCTCACATATCCCATTGCATCTCGTAGTGCTATCACTCTTCGCACGAGCAAGAGATAATTTGCACAACTTACACTGCACCATTTTACTAGGTTTACCACCTGACCAATGACCTATCGGCAAAACACACTGCAATTATTTAACTCTCTACACGATGCAAGTAATTGCGATAAGGACATCCGCGCGGCAGGAGCTTACGCACGAGACTGAGTCCTAATCCTGAGTCTTCTGATTCTTCCGAAAAATTGGACAATCCTTTAGCAAATAAGAATGAACATCTCGATAAGACTTTACATAATTTGAGTTTTTGGCATATGATAAGAAAAATTAGTAATATTATAAAAAGTAAGGAATCTCTTCAAGTTAAAATCAAACAATCACTTTCCATATTTACAGAGTGGCTGACACAAAAAATTGTAAGTAGTTTATCTATTGATTCGATATTTGATTTATTTGTCGGAAATGGCTAATGATATGTTTATACAAACTTAAATATTATGCAATGGAATTGCCAGAGCATACGACCCAAATCTCATTCACTCGAATTACACCTAAATCAGGAAAAAATGCATATTGCCGTGTTAAGCGAGACTTGGTTGGAACCCGAAAGTTCTTTTAGAATTAACGACTACAATACCTATAGGTTAGACGGAGAAGATCGTTACGGTGGTGTCGCCGTTATGACTCATCGCTCTGTAAGGTCTATTGTTTGCCCAACACAAAGTCGTAATCCTGGTATTGAACTATTGCATATTAAAATTTTAAATTGTCAGCATATTGAGAATGTAATCTCCATTTATTGCCCGTCGACGGTACATACCACTCCAAGTGATTGGGACGCTGTGCGGGACGGACGTAGCTCAGAAGCAGGAACTATGGGTGGCTTCGAGACGTTGACGCCCCGTCGGTCGCTGGTTCGTGGATGTCTGGGCGAGTGGACTGTATTTTCGATGTGGCGAGAAACAGGAATATCAGAAACAAGAATACGTTTAGACTGGTTTTAGTACGCTCTGCTACTGTGAGTTCAGGAATGCCGGCGAAATAATAAGTCTTCATATATTTTTCAGGAGTCTTGAAGGGACGAGCTTCGACGCACTACCATTCTACTATTACACTATTTACTTTTTCACTATTTACTATTTTGCACTATTAAAAATCTATACCGATGACTACGATTGTACGGCGGCGCTTGCGCACCGAATGAGCTCGAAACTTTACCGTAACGAGCGCCTCGACTCCTCGTCCCTCCCACCAACCTCAGTTTATTTGACCTTTCAATTTTACAGCAACATTACAAATCTATGGTACATGAGAGCATCATGGGACACATAGCGCCAGACCCCCCATGAAGTGCGCCACCGAACTATGCTATACACACCTTGTATATCTTCAGGGCTGAAACACTATAACCGAATAAACTATGAAAACTATGTGAAATCAGCCCTTATATAAAGATTATCTCGAAATATAAAACAAACTATGGGGGTTATCTCGATACGGAAGGCAGTGTGTGTTAGGGCATTTCATGGGCTATCTGGCGATAGTAATCCTATCAATGTGACCTAAGCCCTAGTATTGACAATTTGCATGTGAAAATGTTATTTTCTATATGTATACTGAGACCTAGGCTTTCAGTTAAACACTATTTCACTAATGAAAGTCTAGGATTTTTACAATAAAACTATGTAGGTCTTAGGCTACCACTATAAAACTATTACAATTTGCTATTAAAAAACACTATAATTTACAGATTAAAACACTATCAAAATCTGAATACAATTCTATAATTATTTAGAAGGAGGGTGCTCGTGAGAACATACATCGGCGCGGCTCACGGTACTTTTTTGCTCATTACCCTCATCTCAAAATTGTTAGAGTATAAATAGTAACGCGCATACACGAACACTTAGGGTTTTAGGCCCGTTCGCCGCGTTTAGTACTCGCAGCCGCTGAGGAAGCCGCACGGACCCAACCTAGCTCGGAGCCACTCGGACTCATTTCGGCATTTGTCCGCAGGTGCCGAAGTGCCGGGAGGCGCCACCATCGCCATCCAGTGCTCTGCTGGAGCACCGATGGTCGCGGAGGCGAACGCCCCAGCAGAAGATTCAACATGCCGAAGCCGGGAGTTCGCGGCTCAGGTCGCGACTCCCCGCGCTCCCCCTCCCCCCCCGCGCGACCGCTGGCGCACCGAACGACATCGCTGCCGGATCTCGGTGGCGAGTCGCACGACGCGCCGCAGCGGCCCGCTGAGGTGAGGAGAAGAGGACCTAGCACCCGCGGCGACATCGCCCACCCTGCTGGCAGTGGCAGTACCAGCAGTGGAGCGAATACCGCCGCGAGACACAGCGTCCCCAAACGCCCTACAAATTTTCGCCCGGTGCCATCGCAGCCCCCGGGACCAGCAACAGTGGGTCGAGCGCAGCAAGTGCGCGCCCCCCCACCGCAACCTCGCCCCTCCGCCGCGAAGCAAGCGCGTCCGGACACGCAGCCCGCGAGTGCCGTCACGTCCCCCGCGCGCCCCGCGCCCCGCCGCGAGTGACACTAGTGCGCGAGCCGGTGGGCAAGCTGTGTGCTCAGCAGCACCCCCCGCGCGCCCCGCCGCGCAACCCGCGCCCTCGGACGCAGTGCCGCCGCGTTCCGACGCGCCGCCCGCGCGCTCCGCCACGCGCCCCGCCGCGAGTGACACTAGTGCGCGAGCCGGTGGGCAAGCTGTGTGCTCAGCAGCACCCCCCGCGCGCTCCGCCGTACCACCCGCGCGATCTGCCGCGCCCACCTCGCGCTCGACCGCGTCCGCCGCGCGCCCCGCCGCGCCCCCCGCGCCTTCGAACGCAGTGCCGCCGCGTTCCGACGCGCCGCCCGCTCGTGCTGTCGCGCGCCCTGCCGCGCCGCCTGCCCGGCCTGCGCCGGGCCCCTCTGTACCTGCCGCCGCCACCCCGGCGCACCCGACGCTGTGCTACAAGCGGACGGTGACGCCGCAGCGGCTGTGGTTTGCATCGAGTTTCTCCCCCCCGCCGCCGCAGACCTCTGCGCAGGACTCACCGGCGGCCATGCCGGGAAGTTTCTCGCGCAGCGGGTCGGAGATGTCGGTGGCATCGGGGGAGTACTCCCCTCTAAGAGATCAGTCGCCGCCCTACCTGGAGGACGCCTCGGACCAGGAGGAGGAAGAGAGCGTCGAGCCGGGGACCCAGCCTGAGAGAGCACAGCGCCGCCAGCGCAGCCCGGACAACGACGATGATGCCGCCGCGGAGGGTGAGTACCCTAAACGTTACTGTATAGAGGTTCCGCAACCATCCTTCGCGGAGATGGCACGTCGCACCACGCCCCATAGGGACACCGCCGCCGCCACCGCCACGGCCAACGACACCACTGCCACGGCAGCAGCCCCCCCAAGGAAGAAGCCTCGCTACCCGCCGCTGGTAGTCGAGAGGATGCCTGACTGGGCCGCCCATTTCCGGGTGCTCAGGGACAGGCTGGGCTTCCCTCCCCACGCGCGCCCCTACCAAGCCGGGGTGCGCTTCAGCCCAGAGTCGGAGGAGGAGTACAGGGTGGTCCAGCGGTACCTGACCACCCTCGAAGGAGAGAGCGGCCTATCATGGTTCGCCTATTCGCTGCCAGCGGAGCGCAGTTTGAAGGTGGCCATCAGGGGGCTGCCTGCCGACACCGACCCCGCCGACATTGAGGAGGAGCTGCGAGAGCTGGGATACCAGCCGGAGTACGTCCGCCATATCAAGGCACGACGCGGAAGACCCGGCTGCGTATTCCACGCTATAATAAAAAAGACGCCTAACATAAGGGCCATCTATGACACCGCCGTGTTGCTCAACATGCGCGGTGTCAAGATTGAGGCGTGGCGCGGAAAACGCGGACCGGCCCAGTGCCACCGATGCCAGCAGTTCCGGCACAGCTCCCACAATTGCCACCGCCCGCTCGCCTGCGTACGTTGCGGCGAGGGCCATCACGCACGCGACTGCCCGCGGCCCAGGGAGGAGCCCGCAACGTGCGCCAACTGTGGCGGGGAGTACCCAGCGTGCAGCATCAGATGCCCCGTCTTCAGGGAGGAAGCCAAGGTGAGGCGGGCGGGTACCGTCGCCATCACCGCCCCTCTACGCCGGCCGGACGCACCACGACACATAGACGCGGAGCGGCCGCTAGAGACGGACGCCACCACCACCTTGATGGCGGCGGCGAACAACCGAACTGGGCCGCGACGCAGGAGGCGCGGCGGCAGGAGAGGAAAGAAGCCTCAAGGAACCGCCGCGCCCCAATCCCGGACACAGACGACGCAGCCACCAGAAGCCGTCCCAGAGCAGGAGATGGCACCACGCGGACGCCGGGCGACGCGGCGCGCTGAGGCAGTGGAGGCACAGGAGCTGCCCCCGGCGCCGCTCGCGCCCACATGCCCACAACCGCTGCAGCAGCGCGACGCCGCGCGCCCCCCGCCGGCGGCCGCCGCCACCGCCGGCCGACACCAGCGACTCCAGCGGCCAAAGCCGGACGGCCCGGGCCATACACATCCTTCTCGGCGTGATCAGGGCACTCCGGGAAGGAGCCAGCCCGGAAGAAGCGGTCCTCGACGGCCTGACGGCAGTGCTTGCCCTTTACAATGGCTAGGCCGTTGAGGATCTTACATTGGAACGCCCGCGGCCTCCGGAACAAGGCCGCACCACTTCGCCATCTCCTGCAACAACAAGATATCGACGTGGCGCTCATCAGCGAGACACACCTGGGACCAGCGGATCGGACGCGGTTCCCGGGTTACATCGTCTACCGCCAAGATGAAGAATCGGCATTCCTGTACCGGTACCGTGGTCTGGCAGTACTGGTGAAGAGAAGAGTCGTCCATCAGCAGATAGCCCCTCTACAGCCTGCTACCCTCTACACGCTGGGAGTCCAAGTGCACGTGGCCGGCGAGGACGTCGACCTCTACGCGTGCTACAAGCCGCCCGCGACCCGCCTAGAACACGCGAAGTTGCGGGCCCTCTTGCCGCCGCACGCACCAAGGCCGGCGCTCATTGCCGGCGACCTGAACTGCAAACACCCAGCGTGGAATAGCGTTCAGACGAACCCAGAGGGACGACGGCTCTTCGCGGACGCAGAAGCCCACGGGTACACGGTGTCCGGCCCAGAAGTGCCCACCCACTACCCGGATCAGGCCCTCCACACCCCGGACGTGCTGGACATTGTGGTCCACAGTGGGCTCACATGCCAGATCACGCAGCAAGTCTTGGACGACGAGATGCAGTCCGACCACCACCCTGTACTCGTCGTCCTTTCAGGAATGCCGACCAGACAGCGCCTAGGAGCGCCACGTCGGAAAATCGACTGGGACGCCTTCACCAAGAAACTGGAGATCACCACGCCGACTCGGCCTATCGTCTCCCCCGCGGACGTGGACGGTCTGGCTGAAGAGGTCACCGTTTGCATCCAGAGCGCCTTAAATGAGGCGACAACCATGCCGCCGCAGGGGGCAACCGCCTACCCCCCCCTGCCGCGCCACCTGCAGCAACTGATCGCCCAGAAGAGGCGCTTACGCAAACGGTGGCAAGTTACCAGATGCCCGACGGAGAAGGCCGTCGTAAACCGTCTCGCGGAGAGAATTAAGGCCGAGCTCAACGCACACCGCAGCGAGAGCTGGGAGGCCCGCATCGACGCTGTCGACGGCGACTGGCCGTCTATACACAGACTGTGCCGACAGCTGTCGAACACCCCAGCTCCAGTGCGGCCGCTGCTGGACAGCGGCGGGGCACTTAGATACACCGCACCAGACCGCGCGGAGATCTTTGCCGAGCACCTGGAGCGTCAATTCCGCCCGAACGACACTCAAGACGCAGAACACGTCGCAGCAGTCGAGAAACACCTTGGAGACTACTTCGCATCGCCGATAGCCTCTGAGGAAGACCCTATTTTCTTCGCGCCTGGCGCAGTCAGACGCGCCATCCTCCGGACCAAGCTGAAGAAGGCCCCCGGTGCTGACGGTATCACCAACACAGCGCTGCGCCACCTGCCGTACCGTATGGTCGCGGCCCTGGCGCGCCTGTACACGGGGATACTGCGCACGGGGACCTTCCCCCGCATATGGAAGGAGGGGCGCGTTATCATGCTGCCCAAGGCGCAGAAGAACGTGCTGAAGCCAGAGAGCTATCGGCCCATCACTCTCCTGCCCACCATCTCCAAGGTGTTCGAGCTGCTCCTGCTGCGACACCTCACCCCGCACCTGACGCCGCGCCCAGAATAGTACGGGTTTCGGGCGGAACACAGCACGACGCTCCAGCTGACGAGGGTACTGCACCACTTCGCCAACACGGTGAACAGGCGTGAACACGCGGTTGCAGTATTCCTCGACATGGAGAAGGCTTTTGACCGGGTCTGGCACCCCGGTCTCATATACAAGATCTCCACGTCGGATACGCCCCGCCGCATAACACAGCTGATCTCCAGTTTTCTTTCAGGACGCACAATACGTGTGGTGGTCGACGGCGCGCTATCAAGCGCGCGCCCGGTGAGAGCGGGAGTGCCGCAGGAAAGCTGCCTCTCGCCCGTCTGCTACTCACGGTACACCGACGACATCCCCTCGGCGGAGGACTCGACACTTGCGCTGTATGCTGACGACGCCGCGTACATCACAACGTCGATGAGCGCGAAGCACGCGATCGTCAAAATGCAGCGTGTCCTCGACCTCCTCCCCGAGTGGCTGTCCAAATGGCGGCTGTCGGTGAACGTGGGTAAGACGCAGGCGATCATCATCGGGGGCGGCCCCGCACGACCACCCAAACTGGCACTACAAGGCGCCGAGATCGAGTGGTCGCCCCGGGTCAAGTACCTGGGCGTCACCATCGACCGGCGCCTCACCATGGCTGCACACGTCCGGCAGGTCGCCGGTAAGGGCAGGGTAGCCCGCGCCTTGCTCAAACCAGTGCTCTCATCTCGCCTCCCGCTGCGTACCAAACTGGCGGTGTACAAGACGTACATCCGGCCGGTACTGACGTACGCCGCCCCAGCCTGGTTCGCCCTCACTAGCGAGAGGAGCCGCAAGACGCTGCGCTCACAGCAGAGCGCATGCCTGCGGCTCATCGCACAAGTTCCCTGCTATGTGAGGAACGACGTCCTCCAGCGGGACCTTAAGATAGAGAGCCTGGACGAGTTCGTGCGCCGGCTCAGCGAGGGCATGTTCGCGCGTGCAGACGCATCTGCTTGGCTTCACGTCAAGCACCTGGCGCCCTTGCACGCGCGCCCGCCTGACGCTAAGGCCTTACCGCGCGACCTCCTGCCGGACGTGCCGCCACCACCGGACTGACGACACCCGAGCTGGCTGCACCCATCTACACGCAGCCAGCTCACACAACAGACACTCCACATACACGATATACATTCGGCGAGCGTCGTGTGCTAGGTTAATATAGGCACGACGCAACCCGCCACACAATCACGACTCCACAACATTGTACTCACGCAATACCGTGTCGCGCAAGCGCGCACACGGTGGCGCACGCACTGAGCGGCGGTACACACACATACAAGCCGCTCATACATACATAATCGGCCCGTCGGCTGGAGCGTGACCGGCTAGCTCTGGAAGCGTTACAGTCGCGGGTCTAGCATACCCGTTGTGCAGGGGCGCAGAGCCGGCGTCTCTGTCGCTGGTCGTCACCCGCCGGGCCTCCCCCGGGTAACCGGGGGTCTCACCTAGCGGGGACTGACCGCCGAGATGCCGTGAAGAAGCGGCAATGTGCTGCCGCCAGCGCACCTGCAAACAAACACACGACATATTAACACATAGGGCAGCGTCGCACAAACGCTGTCTTAATTTGCCGCGCCTACATCGGCAATCCAATGACCTGCCCGTAGTAACGGGCAGCGGTTGGATCCCGCGGGAAAGGGGCATAGCCCCGTGGCCCGCCAGCCGCGCCCCCTTGCGGGGGCGCAGCGACTACCTCAGCATGAACACTTAGGACTCCGCTTCTGACTCTCGTCGTGTACGGACGTGTCGCTCTGCGCTCGCCCGTTTACGACTTTTGTCTTTTGTTACGCCCGACGTAACGCTCACCGTAGTCGCTCTGCCGACTACAAATATATCAATCCAAAGCTGCTTTTTTCAAAGCGGCGGACGATTATCCTGTTTCTAAAACGTTTGTGTCAAGTAAATTCACTTGACCCCTTCTGGGTAAAAGCCACCGTTTCTTGGTTCTCGGTTAAAACCATACGGTGCCAACGAAGCCGAGAGGGTGTTGACCCAATCACACCCGCCGAATCCCTTCAGGGCAAGGCAGTCAATTGGACGGGAGCTCGGATTTCGGCCTTGGGGAATCTCCTAGTCGTGCCTTGCATCTGGTTTGCTTTCACAGCTACACACCTGGTGTCGGTTGGGTATCTCTATACCCTTCGCACTAGACTGGCTAGGGCCCGTTCGCACAATAAGACTGGCGAACGGTTTACAAGCTTAGGGCTCACCAATAGGTACTCACCTCCCTGCCTATACCCGGCAGGGAGGGTTACACATCCCCGGGCCCATCCACCCGGGGAGATAGGAGATAGGTTGTTAGGTTTTTATAATTAGGCCCCCACCTCTTTTAGCTCGGTAGCCCTCTTCCCTCACGGGAAAATGACTACCGAAGTTATTAAGTTCTTCTTTGAGGTCCTCCTCAAGGACCAAGACATTGTCGCCAAATATGGCGACATTATTAGTAACCTTGATATCAAGGACCCGCGCCTAGCGCGCTATTGTTGTGTTACCGATAACGGCTCAACAAATCAGGCCGGGGCGCAGCTGTGTCGCGCCCCATTGTTGAGCCTATAATCGTCTCTTCGGGGAAAACCGCCGCATTAGCGGAAACGGTAATCCCCAATACAATGGCCGATGCCCAGCTGCACTCGACCATTGTTCCTAATCCCATTGTCTCACAGACAATGGAAATAACTCAGGCGAGTGCACCTGCGTCAAACGTCGACCGCCGAATGCATGGACACCTCGTCCTCCCGCTCTGCCTCACCCGTCCCAGAGGATGCTCAACACTCCGAGCCCTCTGACTCCTCTTCCTCCGACGACGATTTCACCGTCGCACTGTGGGATGGATTTCGGGTTTCATAGACATCCGATTAGTAACCTCGAAAGTGATGACTTTTATGCCTGAATATCTTTCGGAAGACCACATACATACTTTAAAATTGTATCATTATAGTATAGACTCATAAACGGCTCATTGAGAAATTTTTATTCAAAAATTTGTATGAAGCTGAACGAATAAAAAGGCATATCTCCGGTCTCACACAATTGGCCCTAATTATTTTTCAGGGAGTTAATCTTTGAATTATTTGAAATTTTTTGATATGTTGCATTATAAGGCCAGAGGTGCGAAACATTTTTTTTTTTTAATTTTTAAACTTTTTTTTGTAAGTATCAAAAGTTTTAGTTTAGGCCAGCTTGGCGTCTATATCTAGTGCAATAAAAATAGGAATATGAATAGAGCCATGACAATATATGATAAATATGTAGGATCAGGATCAGCGCCGAGCGGTACACCATCAGGGTTTGGAGTCCCCATTTTATTGGGTAGACAAGACTTTATAACAAATTAACAATGTTTAATTACACAAAATAATAATCCACAAAGTATACACAGTTTAAAACAATAAATTAGGTAGACCACGAACAGACCTTACAGTCACAGTTCGTACAGCGGCATAAGCCACCCACATACACAGTATGTTAGTAAATAATATGGCGACACGAACAGACTTTACAGTCACAGTCCGTACAGCGGCGTAAGCCACCCAGGTACAAAGTGTATCGTATGCCAATACAGCTATGTGAATATACAGCGAGGCTGTACCAAGGAAACCGACAGTTCTGTCGGGAGCAGGAGCTCTATAATGAGTCTAATCCGAAGATAGACTGATTTCGTCATCAAATGCATGTCCTTTTATAGGACGTTCGAACAATGACCCCTCTCCACAACAACTCTGTTCAAAGCGCGCGAAAGCGCGCCAAGCGTTTACTTGATACAACATTATTAAGATTTAGCTCAATCTAACTAGATTCTTACAAGACTTTTACATTGTAAAGTTGTTAAATTATCCAAGAATGCTTATTGTAATTAGACAATCGCATTTAAACGTTAAAATAATCAAAATAACATGTTATTGTTGATATTGACAAAATCCATTTAGTTTCTGTTATTATAATAAGTACCTAGTCAAAAATTCAATTCACATGTTTACAGAGTACTTTATAAATCTAGTTTAGATTTATTAGACAAGAAATTGGCAAGATTACTTAATAATAATCGGTAATAAAAGAATCAAAACATTCATTTGGATATTACTATTGTTCACGCACCGGGGCGCGAACCATTTTTAATCTATGGTCATACATTGTTGTTTTTTTTTATTTTCGTTTGGATACAGACAACGGTGATTGACATTGACATCTATCTGTCACATTTTTGTTCGGATATCCACAGTGGTAATTGATCTATCTCCGACAAATATATATTTAAGTGACAATTATTGAACTTGATTTAACATACATACATAACATAACCATTTGTAAACTATTCCTCAATCAAGAAATATTGGATTATTTAAAATAATAAACACGATATATAAAAATAACATAATCAAAGATAAGTCATAATTAATTTGGAAACAATATTATGAAATGGCAATCTTAAAAACATAAATTAATAAAATAAAAACATCTTAAATCTTAAAAAAAATAAAAAGACAAGTACCTATTCATGAAACTAAAATTAATGTCATCACACAATCACACTCCAAATCATCACGATCATTCAGAGTCCGAATCAGAGTCAGAGTCCGCCTGCCGGGGCTGCGGGTTGTTCGAAAGAGATACCGCGGCCCTGGTACATAGAAGGCCTATGACGGAACACGACGATTTTAGTCAGTAAGAGTCTGACACTCCCTCACCGCTGCTAACCCACAGCGGGAGGGGTCATTTGATGATTTTACGTCGCTAAAAAAAAAAAAAGAGTCAGAGTCCATTTCAGAGTCAGAGTCTAAATGAGAAATGTCTGTGAATTCAAACTCAGGTTGTTGAAGCTTAAGTAAATCAAGGGTTTCAGTAAAGAAAGTTTTCTTTTTCTTCGCATCAAAAGTGGGTCTTATCGATGAAATAAGTGGATCCGAAGAAAGAAGAAGAAAATTTAAAATGTCTTCATTGGAACTCACTCTACTTTTCTTACGGGAGTTGTGTTCCCTGAATCTTCGGAAATCCTTGTTGCGGGCTTCCGAAGCCTCTTCAGAGAGGTTTCCAATTGGTACGATCGCATTACAAGTAATGATGTCAGCTCCATGAAGTAGCAGTTTGTGCACGGTTGCAGACATGTAGTACCAACTATACAAGGACACGTACCTTTCAGCAGTTTTGTATGCGTAATCTTTGAATTTTATGGTATCCACATCCTCACCGGAAGTTATCGCTTGCAAAATAATAGCAAACCTGTGAATCAGTTCCGCATCGAGTCCTGTTATATCGGCAGTTTTCACTGGATCTTCGAAGAATTTTCTCGCTGTGTTACCGTCATTGGTCGTACCATGGCCTTGCTTCACTACATCAATCAGTAAGCCGAGTTCATTTTTAAAACGATCTTGAACTATCTTCTTTTTCGCATCTCTTACATTTTGTTCTTCTTTTCCTCTTACAGACGATTTTTTGATATCAAGTCTGTATGATATATTTAAAAGGCATCCCATCACATTTATGCGTGCATGCAGCGAAGATAGTCCAAACTTCAACATTTCCGGTGATGTCACTCTTTTTTCTACAAGTTCCAAGTTGTTCATCTCGGTCGGTTTCGCTAAACAAATGTAGCATGCAGCATTGGACTTAGCCTCTGAAAGATAAGTGCAAATCTTGGCATCAACCACTGTCATCATGAGGTCATGGGTTACTTTGTTAGTTTCATATTCGGTTGGTCGAAGATCTGAAATTTGCTTTTCCATTTCCGTTACTTCGGCCTTCACCACAGCCTCACTTTCTTTTATAAATTGAAACTGCACAGGACGACAAAAAGCTGGTGAACAAGGTTTTTGGTTTTCCCAAACTATTTTGTCTTCACACATTATTTTTAAAGGCACTAAGGATGTCATAAAAATGCTGGAATCATCGTCTGCAGAATCCAACTTTTGCTTATATCTACTTTGGCTCGATGCACCGTCACAACCCCATTTTGATACCAGAATCATTTCTTTTCCTTGTATGTTATCAGGTAAAGATTTTAATACTCTTTTGGCTGTAATGTCAAGTAGACTTTGCAGAGTAATTTTAGCCGAAGAATCAGTAACTGTGATAGAGTTCTCTGGTGGCTAACACTCTTTCTTCTCTTTTTGCACTTGGTAATACGAAGGGTATAAATTGCGAATGCCTTCTCGTATAGCTGTCTCTCTCAATGTCATGTATTGCCATTTTGACAGCTTCAGAGATAGCAATAAACCAAGAGCCTTCTGAGTGTAAATATTTTCTTGGTGAATGGTTGTTTCACCATGACGTCTTGAAATTTACCAATTGACTCTGGATTTTTCAGCATGTGTTCAATAACAGAAGCCATGTTTTCCTTTCCATCCGCTTTTAATTTTGATACAGCTGCAAAAACCATTTCACTACATTCACCATCCAAGTCGCCACTTCTTCTTTTCTTTTGCTTCGTTCCCAAATCGTCAAAAGCTTTCCGAGGATGCTTCCTTTTGGTCATGGTTCCAACAGAAGATGTTGATGTAGATGGCTCTGCTTCATAAACCGAAGCTATTGATGCAGATGGCTCTGCTTCATAAACCGAAGCTATTGATGTACCTTGCACATGGCTTAGTATGCAGCTAGGCCAGTCAATATTCGTTTGCAGCCAACTTTCATGTTTCTTTAGGAATATGTCCGCTTTCCGACTTACTGATTGCCAACGTTTGTTGACAGCTCTAGCAAATTTTCGGCAAAATTCCCGAAATGTCACACGATCTTCTTCAGATAAATTGCAGTCCAGTCGTGATAACACTGTTTCGAACAAAAATTGGTAGTCTGTTATTTTATTCGCACTTTTTAATATCACGAATAAATCTAAGTTAGTAACGATCGCAATATTCTCCATTTTGTTCAGTTGAATGTATTCAATTGCAATCGTCAATGCATACCTACTGAGGGGATAAGAATTGGGATAGCATATAAATATCCGCTCTAATTGCAAGTAATTTTCTAACTACCCTCAACGTAATCAATAAATGATATTGAAATAACAATGGGGTCATTAGGGTTTACTGCGACGGGTAAAAGGCAAAAGGGGTCAAGCACCACAGATCAAATTGTTCAGGAGAGTAAAAAGAAAGTTTTAAAAAATAATATCTCTTTATTGCTTTATTGAATCACATCACAATCTTCAGAAAAGTTTACTTAAATACAATGCTCTTTAATAATTTAAGATCAAAATAAGCCTGAGATCAATAGTTTCAAAGATAGATGTCGCTTGACCCCAGGTTTTTATCATGTTTATCGCATTTGCGAGGGGGTCAAGCACCAATATTGAATGTTGGAATATTAAGATTTTGGCCTAAGCCCATGTGTATAAAGTAGTAAAGTATTTTATTTTATTTGGCACAACAGATCATAGAACTAAGTCAGATTGGCTTAAGTTAAAATATCTTAATTAACAATATTATTTTATATTTGGCACAGCAGGTAGGTAATAGAACTATGAATTATGTATTAAACTAAAACAATACAAGGAACAAAACTGAGATCCAAAAAACAGCAGTTACCTAACTGATAGGACATACAACAGCATGTTATCAAATTATTTGAGTAAATAAGCCACAATAATTTGGTAAAAATTATGATTGTTTACATTTTTACTAATTTTTAATGATTTCCTAAACGCGTGAACCGATTTACCTGATTCAAAAACGGATAAAATGGTTTTATACAAAAATTGGTGTCAAATAAAAGGTCTAAACTATTATTTGACACCAATATCGTTAAGATATCTCGATAAACACATTTTCAAGTTGTCTCGTAATAAAATTATCCAACATGTACCTATGAAACGCGTACCTACTACCTATTACCAGTTCTTAAAAAAAACACGTTTTTTGTATGGGAGCCCCCCAAAATATTTATTTGATTCTAGTTTTCAGTATTGGTTGTTATAGCGGCAACAGAAACACATCATCTGTAAAAATTTCAACTCTCTAACTATCACGGTTCATGAGATACAGCCTGGTGACAGACGGACGGACGGACAGAGGAGCGAAAACATTAGGGTCCCGTTATACCCTTTGGGTAAGGAACCCTAAAAACTATCCTAAGAAACGTTAAATTTATTTTTATAAAATAAATAAAATGAGGTTGAATTTGCCGATGCTAGTAGGGGAATCACATCATCTTAAATTTCTTCGACCTCTCTATTTCTATCATTATAATCAAATAACCTTCTTGGTACTAGCAAGTCTTTTTCGGCCTAAAACACTTCGCAATTTCACGTTTTTTGGAGTTGCAGACATGTTTTATATAAAATTTTAATCTGTGTTAAAAACTGCGATCGCGTTTCAAGAACGCGTGAACTTGCTTTCAAGTACCTACATAAGACATAATATGTCAGTTATACCCATTTGCAAGGGCGCTGTCGCGCGTGCTGAGTGGATCAAATGCAACGTAATGAAAATAAAATTATTTAAGAAAGGGGCCAAGCGCCAATTTATGTTTAGTTGTCAATTTTTACTATTGGTGTAAGCGACGTTATAGTTATTAAACAAATAAAAGAAAAATTGATACAAACGACATATTTACTTCTAATATTGTTTTTAAAATTATGCCAAATGACAAGGCGATACAAAAACGTAAAGTTGGTGTCGCTTGAGCACTTTTGGTAAGTATCGATTTGGCACTTCAGTACAAATAATTTTTTGGTACCAGCGACTTTTTTTCATGCTAGGAAAACGATACTACGACCATTCGAAAGAGAAAAAATAGTGGAGTTGGGGTCAATAAAAAAGTTAAAATCGCAAAATGTGGCGCTTGACCCCTTTTGCCTTTTTACCGTCGACTGGTTAAAACGTTATTAACAAATACTTTCTTTGAGACACTAATATTACTGATTAAAGATATTATGTAATTAGTTAATTATTTGCAAATTTCACAGTATAGATTTAGGTCGTTAATGATTAATGTTAGAATTATTTCTCGATATAATTAGGTAAAGCTAATTAAATAACTAGCCTAAAAGTCATATTGTGAAATTTGTGTCATAGTCATATACACATATTATATTAATATACTCATACATGTCATACATACTGATATAAAAATAAATTTTAAATACAAAAATACTTATCGAATAATTTAAAGAAAAGTTCAATAAATGTCACTTAAATGTATATTTATCATATATTGTCATGGCCCTATTCATATTCCTATTTTTATTGCACTAGATATAGACGCCGAGCTGGCCTAAACTAAAATTTGATACTTACAAAAAAAAAAGTTTAAAAATTAAAAAAAAATGTTTCGCACCTCTGACCTTATAATGCAATATATCAAAAAATTTCAAATAATTCAAAGATTGACTCCCTGAAAAATAATTAGGGCCAATTGTGCGAGACCGGAGATATGCCTTTTTGTTCGTTCAGCTTCATACAAATTTTTGAATAAAAAATTCTCAATGAGCCGTTTATGAGTCTATACTATAATGATACAATTTTAAAGTATGTATGTGGTCTTCCAAAAGATATTCAGGCATAAAAGTCATCACTTTCGAGGATACTAATCGGATGTCTATGAAACCCGAAATCCATCCCACAGTGCGTCGTACAGGGAGGTAAGAGAAAAAAGAACAAAAACAACGACAAGGCGCGCAAGACCATCGCCCTTGCCGCATCTCCTCTCCCTAGCCCGCCCGCTGTGCCTACAGCATCCCCCGCCCCGTCACCCTCGACCTCGCAGGTCGCTTCCTCCCAAGGTGCCGCTAAGCCCAAAAGCGCACCCAAAAACAAACCTCCGCCGCCTGTATCGTTACAGGACAAGGCAAAATGGACCGAAGTGTCCAAGCTGTGTGTTGATCGTAAGATCAACTATACATCGGCCTCCAATACCGGCAACGGTATAAAAATCGTCCTCCCTACGTCAGACGACTATAGGGAGATAACTAAAGCGCTAAGAGCGTGGAACATTACGTTCCACACATACTCCCTCCCCGAGGAAAAACCTCTCCGGGTCGTCATTTCCCGTATTCCGAAGGAAATCCCTTCGGATGACATTTTAAGTGACCTTAAGTCACAAAACATCCCTGCGACGCAAGTCCATAGGATGCACCGCGCCCGCAGCGGCCACGCCTTCGACATGATGCTCGTAGTATGCGAGCCGTGTCCCTCTAAAATCCACCCGATTTTTAACATCAAATCGGTGTGTAATTTAACCGGCATCTCAATCGAGAAGCCAAATAGATCTGGCATTGTATCCCAATGCCACCGTTGCCAACTGTGGGGTCACTCACAGCGCAACTGTTTCGCCCAGCCTAGGTGCGTGAAATGCCTAGGCCAACACGGCACCTCCGACTGCCCGCGACCCAAGGACCGCACTCTGTGCACCGAGCCTCCGAGCTGTGTACTCTGCGGCGCCTCAGGTCATCCCGCCAACTACCGCGGCTGCCCAAAGGCCCCAAAAACGTCTCCCAAGCTGGCCAAGCGTGCAAACGCCCGCCAGCTAAGGGAAAGCCCATCAGCGAGGCTACCTACCGCTCAACTTCCCGAGCGTCTCAGCCCACAACGGCCCTCCCCATGGAACCCTCTCAACCATCAGAGAGCCTTTCCAACCCCGAGGCCAACTCAGCCCCAGCCAACTCCCGCCCCGGTGAATAATTCCACCGCGGCGCCCGCGAGCTTACCTCGCGTCCCTCCCGTCCTTCCCTCCGCGCCCTCCGCGCCCTCCGCGGCTTCTATAGCCGCCAAGCCTGCGCAAGCGCAAGCGATCGCGCTCTCTTCTAGCCCAGTATCAGCGCTCAGTTCTATGAACGTTATACTGAGCACGTTCAGTGTATTCACGAGCGACAGAGCTCAACAACTTTCGAGGGAGATAGTCGCCAGCAATGGCGACCTTATCAAACTCTACTCCGTTATGCAGGAGTATTCAGACGTCGCCCAGGCAGTTCAAAACCTGCCTGACTTTAGGAAATAGAAATGGATAATACATCCAAAATTAAACCCCATTCCCTCAGGCTTGGCTATTATAATGCCAACGGTATTCTCGGCCAACGCGACGAGATTTCCGCCTTCCTACAATCCCATAAGATAGACATTCTTCTCGTACAAGAGACCTTCCTAAAGCCGCGTGTACGCGGCCCTAATATAGCTAACTATAAGTTAATTAGAAATGACAGGATCACACGCCACAAAGGCGGCACGCTTATCTATTATAAAAGATCGCTACATTGTGTAGAGATCACTCCCCCCGACTTAAGCTGCATTGAAGCCTCGATCTGTCGACTAGCCATGTCCCAGCACCAGTCGATCACTCTCGTATCGGCCTACTGCCCTCCCACGTCCTCATCCTTTCAGTCCTACGACCCGATCCTTTTCACGAACGATCTCAGAGCCTTACTAGGCCTGAGCGACTCTGTAATAATAGCAGGCGATCTAAACGCCAAACATCCCGCCTGGAATAGCAACACTACTTCTCCAAGAGGCAGGTTGCTATTCAATCAGTGTGAATCCCTCAACTTCGATGTCATCGCTCCGATGCATCCCACTCACTTTCCTAATATAGTCGACCACCTTCCCGACGTTCTCGATGTAGCGCTCCTCAAGAACGTAAACTTACGTTTACATTCGATCGAGGTACTACACGAGCTCACCTCCGACCACAGACCGGTTCTTGTGGAACTAGCCTCGCGCTCAGGCCCACTCGACCCGGATCGCTCTCCTCCCACCCAGATTGTCACGGACTGGAGAATGCTAAGCGAAAGCTTGAAATCCTCCTCCGCCCAGTTAGAATCAATTCCCGATGAAATCAACTCAGTCGCTGACATGACGGGCGCGATCGGCTCGTTCA
This sequence comes from Helicoverpa zea x Helicoverpa armigera, assembly GCA_033682625.1. NCBI lineage: Eukaryota > Metazoa > Arthropoda > Insecta > Lepidoptera > Noctuidae > Helicoverpa > Helicoverpa zea x Helicoverpa armigera. The sequence continues at coordinate 185,775 of JAWIIS010000090.1, read as the reverse complement.
CCGAGCACGTACAATCCACCGTGGACAAGTGTTCACGTAGAGTTGAAGCGACGAGCTTTCATCGCTTTAAGCTCCCGGATGACGTGCGTGCTCTGGTGACCGAGAAGAACGCGGCTGTCCGTGCCTACAGTACTTTTCCCTGCGACGCTAACAAGTCTCACATGCGTAACTTACAGCGTGCTGTAAAGGAACGCCTTGCTGAGATGCGTGAAACGCGCTGGGACAAGACGCTGAGCGAACTCGAGCCGACTCATCAAGCCTTCTGGCAGCTTCAAAGGAAACTCAAATCCGATGAAGTAGCTTCCACCCCGCCGATCAAACGCCCCGACAATTCCCTCGCCTTCGAGGACGATGAAAAAGCGGAATGTCTGGCCGACAGCCTCGAGGCTCAATGCTCGCCTAGTACCCAACCGGTCGACCCGGCTCACCTACTAAAGGTCGAAGCCGAGGTCGAGCGCAGATCCTCCCTACCACCGCAAGAAGACCCCGACGATCCCTTGCCTTCCGTCACTCCAGACGAAGTGGCAGAGATCATCAAACGTCTCAAACCCCGTAAAGCTCCGGGCCCAGATAGAATCCTTACTTCCTTACTATATTATAAATCGGAAAGTGAGTTTGTTTGTTTGTTTGTTTGTTCCGCTTTCACGCCGTAACTACTGAACCGATTGCTTTGAAATTTTGCAGACGTAAAGTTAGAAGTCCGGATTAAATAATAGGGTACTTTTTATCCCGAAAAAAATAGATATTCCCGAGGGAAAACAAAAATATTGTTTGCTTGATGGATGGATTGTAGATGGCGCTGTGTGTCGTTTAAAACAAGGTAATATATTGCAAACGAATAAAAACGTGTAAATTTAGAAGCCAAATGATACGCAATGATATCTCGCGCTTTAACCTGTAGCTCATTGTTCAATCGCGAGCTTCCCGATAGCTCGATAGATGGCGTTGTGCTTTTCTGTATCGCGGTGTTAAGGTTTGCCGCGAATTAGTCTTAGGCCGCGTTTCCACTGACGCGGAGCTGGGCGGAGAGGAGCGGAGAAGAGCGGTGAAAAGTGGTCAGTGTTTCCACTGAAGCGGAGCTGAGCGGAGAGGAGCGGAGAGGAGCGTAGCTGGGCGGAGAGGAGCGGAGAGGAGCGTAGCTGGGCGGAGAGGAGCGGTGAAGAGCGGTGAGTGGTCAGTTAGCGGAGCAGAGCGGAGTGAAACATACTTTTGGAATCGCGCATTTTCGCACCTTCTCATCCATTTTGATACGTATGTACCTAGTGACGTAACGAAGACAACTGACACACTGCACGCGAGTCACGCACCGCCTTGCTCCGCCCCGCTCCGCACCACTCCGTACCGCCCCGCTGTCCTCCGCTCTGCACCCCAATGCTCGCTGTCCTCCGCACTGCACCGCCTCGATGTATGAATATTCGCTCAGCTCTGCTCCACCCCGCTCGTACTGTTTCCATTGAAGCGGAGCGGAGATTTCAAGCATAGTCATTGGTCAATTTGTGCACCGCTAAGCTCCTCTCCGCCCAGCTCCGCGTCAGTGGAAACGCGGCCTTAAGGTGTTTTGAAATCAGTGGGGCCCAGTAGCGCCAGGGCCAGCCGCGGCTGCGGGTTGTTCGAAAGAGGTACCGCGGCCCTGGTATATAAAAGGCCTAGGACGGAACACGACGATTTTAGTCAGTAAGAGTCTGACACTCCCTCACCGCTGCTAACCCACAGCGGGAGGGGTGAACTGAATTCCACGCGGGCGAAGCCGCGGGCGGAAAGCTAGTAACCAATAAAGTTTTCAAAATCCTACCCGCTGCCCTCGTAATGCTCATGACCGCGATCTTCAATTGCGCCATGACCCATAACCTGTTCCTACAGGCATGGAAAGAGGCAACCGTAATCGGTATTCCCAAACCCGGTAAACCAAAATCAGACCCGTACAGCTATCGCCCTATCAGTTTACTCAATGTGTTCGGCAAGATCTACGAGATACTTATCTATAAGCGTCTCAAAGATTACGTCGAAGCAAAGAGTCTTATTCCATTAGAACAGTTTGGTTTTCGAACCCATCACTCTTGTGTCCAACAAGTCCACCGCATCGTGGAAGGTGTGAGCCACGGATTCCAACGTGGCCAACTCACCGGTACGATTCTCTTCGATATAGCAAAGGCATTCGACAAAGTCTGGCACAAAGGCTTGATTTACAAGCTTTACCAACTCGGTGTCCCAGACCGTCTCGTCGTCATCTTACGAGACTTTTTGTCGAATCGCACCTTTCGCTATCGCATTGACGGCACTCTTTCTTCGGCCCACCCTATAAAAGCTGGCGTCCCACAAGGCTCGGTACTCTCCCCCATCCTCTTCACGCTATACACTAGCGATATTCCTAAGAACAAGCATGTTCAATTAGCCCTATTCGCCGACGACACGGCAATCTACTGCTCAGGCCGCAGCCCAGCCGCCATAGTGAGACATCTCCAAGCCTATTGCAACACCCTAGGTGTCTGGACTAGGCTATGGAGAATCGAACTCCACCCCGACAAAAGCCAGGCCATACTCTTTTCGAGTCCTCGCCGTAGGCTTCCTCCCGCGCCCCCGTCAGTCACCATGTTTGGTAGGCCGATTCCTTGGAAGGAGCATGCCAAATATCTAGGAGTAATCTTAGACCAGCGCCTCTCATTCGCCGAGCACATACGTAAGGTGCGCTCTAGAGCAGCCTTTGTGTACGGCAGATTGCACTTCTTGCTCAATTCAAAGAGCAAATTATCTCTTAAAAGCAAGTTACGCCTCTACGTATCGTGCATACGCCCCGTCATGACGTATAAATTGTCTTTTTCTTGGAAATGTGTCTATAGTCTCTATGTCCGTAAATCTCATCTCCACTGCGTCTTTCGGCCTAATATGAGTTTCCACGACTTTTGGTTGATCAGGCCAATAGTCTGGCGGACTCATATCATGATCGCAAGAGGCGTCATTTAGTCTTTTCCTTTGTGCACGTGTCAGTACATATAAACATTCATTCATCTCTTTCAATTCTTTCGAAGAAACTTGCATCCTAGACAATGCGTCTGCAGCCACATTATCTTTTCCTCTCACATACTCGACAACATAATCATACTCCTCTAAAAGCAATCTAAATTTAAAAAGTCTACTCGATGGGTCCTTTAAATTAAATAAGTATACAAGAGGCTTATGGTCAGTGATTATTCTAAATTTCCTACCGTATAGATATGGCCTAAAATGTTTTATGGCCCATACCACAGCTAAAAGTTCTTTTTCTATGGTGGGGTAGTTTTTCTCAGCTTTATTTAGATTTTTGCTAGCGTACGCTATTGGTTTTTTATCTTTATTACATAAAACGGCTCCTAGGGCATAGCCAGATGCGTCCGTTTGCAAAATAAACTCATTATCAATTGAAAAATTTGGGTATTGTAACACGGGAGGAGATATCATACTATTTTTGAGATGTTCGAATGACTCTTGACATTTATTATCCCAAACAAAGGTTGCATTTTTTTTGCACAACAAGTTCAAATAATATGCCTTTTCCGCGAATTGGTTTATGAATTTTCTATAGTAGCCGGCGAATGCTAGGAAACGCTTTACTTCGTCAGCATTTTTAGGAACCGGATAATTTTGAATTGTTTTAATTTTTTCGGGGTCAGGTAAGACACCGTTCTTTGATACAACATGCCCTAAGTAAAGAATTTCTTTTTTTAGAAAATTACATTTAACAGGGTTTAATTTTAAATTAGCACTACGCAGCCTTTCAAAAACGAGCAAAAGGTTTTTATTGTGATCAACTAAATTTCGACCCATAATAATTAAATCGTCTAAATATACTAGGCATTTTTCGTATGATAAACCTGCCATCGCCATGGTCATCATTCTTGAAAAAGAGCTGGGACTGGTTTTCAGACCCATAGGCATTCTAGTCATTTGATACTGCTCTCCTGCGCAAAATGCTGTATATTTTCTACTATTGTTTTCGAGACTAACGTTAAAAAATCCTTGATTTAGATCTAAGTGCGTAAAATAAATACATCCACTGAGTGAATCCAAAATTTCTGTAATATTTGGGAGAGGGAATTTGTCGTCTTGTATACAATTATTTAGTTTTCTATAATCAATGACTAAACGCCATTTCTTTTCTCCGCTTGAGTCTAATTTCTTAGGTACGAGTAATACAGGACTGGACCACTCACTAGTACAAGGTTCGATAATACCTTGCCTAAGTAACTCATTAACTTGATTTTTTAACTCATTTTTCTGTGCATGAGGAAGTCTGTACGGTTTTGTATATATAGGGTCAACATCTGGTTTTAAAGTTATTTTATGTTCATAAATATTAGTCGTATTAAGTTTATCGCCTGGAAGATAGAAAATATCCGAGTACTTTGCGCATATCGATTCAATAGTGTCTCGCTCTTCGGTATTTAAATAATTAAGGTTTAATAATGAAAATAGTGTTTTAACGCGATGTGCATTATTCGGTGACTGCTGAAAATCGCATAACTCGTATTCACTAGCTTTATGAATTATAGGATTTACTTCTTTGACCACTAAGTCCGAATCGGTTGTGTTTAATATACGAATCGGTATTTTTCCGTTTAAGGGTTTCACTAAACAGCTAGCAATGAATATTCCATGTTGTAATTCAGTTGCGTTTATCACACAATCCTCCGTTTCACGCGTATCGATTAAATGTATAGACTCCGATCTAGATGGTATAGTAATAGATGTATTGTCCATTATTAAAGGTAAATTAATAGTAAAGTTTTTGTTCCATAGTAACAAAGTTCGATTGCCATAGTTTAGAATAGACTTGTACTTGCTTAAAAAGTCTTGTCCGAGAATTCCAGCTGCCTTACATGGCAAGGATTTAAAAACATAGAACTTGTGCTGGAGTGTCTGTTTTCCTAGGTGTAAAATTAAGTAAGCATATCCAATCGCTCGGACTTTGCCCCCAATACCGTTGACCAAGATGTTCTTATTATGGATAGGAATATTTAAGTCTCGAACAAGTTTATATTTGATGACTGAAATAGAAGCTCCGGTATCAACTAACAAACTGAAGCAAGAATTGTTTTGTAATTTTATGTTAACACAAGCTGTATTATTACATGACAAAATATGGTTTTTAGTCACGAAAAAAAATATTCTGATTTTGAGTATCTCGAGAACTTTCTTGCTGACCTTCGGCGGATTCTACTATAGAGTTTGACAAAGTATGTACAGTACGTGCATTGGCTTGATATGAAGGTCTATTATAAGAGAACTTACCTCGTCCCCTGTAGTTCGATCTCGTTGCGCGCCATCTCGTTTGAGAACCTCTGAAGGGGTGTCCTCTATACCGCTGAGTTGGCGTCGTCTCGGTGCGTTGCTGAGGGGGTTGAAATTTACCTGAGAACGCGGAGCGACCCCGTCCTGGTCTTCGGCGAAATGCTCGGCTTCTATAATTCATAGTAAACACATCAGTTGAGGTTGATGGTGATTGAACGTCTTCGTCAATAGCAGCCTGGACAGCATCTTTTAAATAGTTGTAATTCCTCGCAGAAATGATGGTGCTGAGCCTGCGATTTCTCAATCCATCGGAAAAGCATTTGATGGCTTGTTTCTCATTTAATGGTTTAAGAACTTTAAAATGTTCGTCATTGCCATCTGATTGAGCAATCGTAAGCTCTACAAACATTTCTGTAATTTCTTTAGCGAACTCATCAATAGACAAATTATTTTGTTTAGTGTTTTGCATTCTACGCTGAATTGCTGTTGCGGATTTCTTAGGCAATAAATGCAATTTTAGGTCTTTTATCAATTCCTCGATACTATCATATTTGGAAGACAACTTTAATTTAGCTGCCTGGGACAGTCTACTTTTTAATGTAAAGTTCATTAATTGTTTTTTCGATGGTTCATCTAATTCAGATTGATAATATTCAATACCATCTATCAACTGTTTGATACTGGCCTCATCATCAGTCGAAACAGGTAATAGCTGTAAAGCAATTTTCAAATCAAATTTCGCAGACATTTTAGAAGATGATTCTTCTGTACACAAGTCTAATATCTCTTCATACAATTTATGAAAATTAGCAGTCAGTTTCTCAATTAAAATACATTCACTTTCTTCAACATTACTTTTTGACTCAGAATAGTCTTGTAGAAATAGATTAAAATCTCTTACTATATCATCAGCATCTTTTAATTTTTTAATAACTATGCTGCCTTTTCTACGACTTGCTCCTATTTTTATCAAATATTTTCTTATATCAACCAGATTTTTATATAATTCATGCAACGTTTCTGCCATAAAGATGACTTACAAGTTATATATTATATTAGTATACATACCAAATTGCTGGCACCATTATTTTATTTTTTATTTTTTTTTTTTACACACTAACACAAAGATATATTAACTCTAAAAACTTAATACTTCTAAAGTCTTCTATATAGTCTCCCGATAATACCTATATAATATATTAAGATGTTTTTTTTTTTTTGTTTTTTAATTTGCACTACACTGATTATATTGGATACATTTGAATACACTTTCCACAAAACACTGCACTTATTCGTACTGAAGTTCAATCACACAAAGTCATCAGTTGGATCTTTCCTCACGTCACGTTGACGGCGTCCATGCCATCGCAAAGATCTTCGTATAGAATCTCTAGATATTTCATTCAAAATCCATTTCTTGTGGCAATTTTTGTAGATCCTGAAGACGGCGTACAGAAATGCCAGTCCCACCAAAACCAAAAGTACGGTCAGGATAATATTGGTTGCGCTGGCGTGGAAAGCAAGTTGTCTTATCTGAGCATTGTTGTCACCAGCCGCAGCGTTCTGTGCCAGAACTATTTCTTCCTTGGAATTTGAAGATCCCATTTTTGCGGATTTTCGAAAATATAGAGGCGTCCACGTACGACGAAAGAAATATCGTTAGTCGTCGTCATAATTACACTATGCACCGAACGTATATGGTCAATGGAATGTAAACACTGGCAGGGTCGCCATATGGGGATTGTGGCTTAGAGATAAATGATACGATCGAGATCCAGATACATACTAGTTTATTGAAATAAAATGATTACAATATATACTCCTCTCACACGACGAGCTCGGTGCCGCTGTGTTGTAGGCTACGCACAGTGAAGGAATCTCGCAATCTAGGGGGATTTAAATCAAAATATAAATTCTAATAATATATAATATAGTTATGTCCTATTTATACCTAAGACCCTATTTGTCATAGCTACATATTAGAAATTCTTGTAGGTAGGTTAAAAAAAATATAAAAAAATAATAAAGTGGATAGATAATAATCGTTGCAACTTTACAATACGAACAACAAAATTAAGGTGTCATCTTCACTTGAGATAACTGATCAAATTAACGTATAGTCTTATTTATTTGTTTATTATTGTATTCTGTACATCCTTCAAGGTAAGTTATTGTGTATTTTATCTAAGTAATAGTTAAACGTTGATCTAATGACATCATTTAAAAGCACAGTTAGATTAAGCATTTTTTAGAGATGAAATGCAAAATAAAAGGCGTATAGAAAAAAATGCTCTCAATATCCCGGTGTTTCTATTGTTTCAGTTTATAGCTTAGAATCTTAACTTTTGAGAACAATTTACAAAACTTGCGATTTTGTGCGACCGTCATACATTTTTTTTCGGTTTTCAGAATGACCGCCGAAACTTTGATATTTGGACCTCAAATGCGAAAGAGGAGCTAGGATCAATGCTATTTTTGCATTTATAATAGGTAATTCCTTCAAGTACAGTTTTCGGAAGGTGCTATTAGTGAAATTAAGTTTTTTTAAAGAAAGTTATGTAACAAACTTAACGAAAAATGGACAGCAAGCGGTAGACATCGCGAACGCTTTTCAAATAAGAATGTTACTTGGTTAAATGAATGCATTAAATTACCAGTTAATGTTTTAAATGATATACCATCTACATCTGGTCACTCACAAGGAAGACCACATAAAGTTTTTGTAGAATGTTGCGATAAAACCAAAAAACGCAAAGTTCAGAATCTAATATCAGAGTTAGAGTGTACAAAGTTTTATTTAATGTCCGGGATGTCATAGCTTCGTGTATTTTGCCGATTGGCCAGTTATCAGAGGAGGCACAAGAGGCTAAAAACAAAGATAACCGAAGATACAGGGAATTCTTCACTAGAAAAACGACACGAATAGACACCAATACCGACCTACTTAACAGACTTCTCATATCATCAGACCCCTTCATATCCAGCTTGAGACTTATAATAAAGAGAAAACGGAGTCTTTTAGATCCTGATGTCCTAAAATTGCTTTCTGTACCCACCGTAAATGAGGCCGAAAGTGGAAATAGTGACTAAAATAACAAAATTTCTTCATATCGCATTTTTTCAAATAAAACTTTATTTTCTCTCACTATTTAAGTATTTTTATTTATTTGTAAACCAAGAAATATTATTTTTTAACTTGTATATTTTAATTAATTCGATTTGGAATTAAATCCCCCTAGATTGCGAGATTCTCACACTGTGCTACGGTGTGTCCAGTCTATATATAGCTGTGTAATGCGGTGATCACCGTCTAACACAGGTGGACTCTTCACGCTTTTAGCGACTTTGTCTACAGCAGCAATGCGGCTTCGCAGTACTATAACTCCGTCGTTTAGTTCTATGCGCAGCGGGTACAGCCGGCTACTACTTGCGACTGTTTTGTTGCTCTCGAGACTGGCTATTTCTTGTTTAAAGGCTTCTTGTTGCACCACACGAACTAGCAGCTTCTCTGCTCTTTGAATGTATGTCGCGTCCAATGTAATAAACTTGCGTGTGTATATCGAGGGTTAAGAACTAGAGTAGCGTAAGGGCACATTTTCGCCATTCGTTTATTTAATCCCCATATTTTTATGTGCCAAAAAACTGGAACGATGTAGTGTGTTAATTGCTTAGTACAACAATAACGTAAAAAAAAAAAGATATTTGTTTATTGCCAAAATGAAGTGTTTCTACTTACAATAATCTTGACATTATTTTCTCAAAAAAATTACGAGCACAACGATCGTAACTCGATTTACAGAGCGAATAAGACACCAAATATGCCTTCAATGTAATCGCTTAAATAACGTATCTTGCCATACGTCATTAACGCCGAAAGTTTGATTATGTCGGCTTAGTTTATTTCGTGCCAAATAAACGTAAAGTACCGTTACTGCTTATGGGTCCTTGTTTCGTAAGCTTCCATAATTTTTCTTCCTGCCAAAAAAACGTAAGGGTGGGATACGCTACTATGGCACTAAGAAATTCAAGTAATGCATTCAGTTTTTATGTCAATAATAGCGTAAAAGCTATATACGTTCTTTTAGCACGTAATAAATCTCTGTTGGTCTAATTCACTTTCGCGTCTAATACGACTGTACGTTAATTTGACTCCAAAAAGTTTAGGTCGGCCCAGCCGGTTGCGTATGAAAAGACGACGCGGGGGGCCCTCGCAATTGTTTAATACCTGGACTCCACGCATTTTTTTTCGAAAAACCGTTACCTAAGCTAAAGTTATAGTGCAAAAATAGTGAAGATGAATAAAAATACACGAACTTGGAAGATTTTAAAATCGCTCAATCACCATGAAGATACGGATTTTGACATTCAAAAGGTACGTAATAAAAGTGAGCTCGCTTATACTTTTTAACAGTTTCAAATAATAAGTGAATACCTATTAAAGTTTATACATTAATGTATTTAATATAAATCTGTAATGTAAGTATGTAAATCTGTGTTAACTGTCTACCTTCTAAGATTATTCATCTATACTAATATTATAAAGCTGAAGAGTTTGTTTGTTTGTTTGTTTGTTTGAACGTGCTAATCTCAGGAACTACTGGTCCGATTTGAAAAAACTTTTCAGTATTAGATAGCCCATTTATCGAGGAAGGCTATAAGCATACTTTTTATCCGGGTTCGTGCAGAGGTTCCTACGGGATGCGGGTGAAACCGCTGACAGAAGCTAGTTACTTAATACGCGGGTTTCGGTTACCTACCATGTGTGTAAGTTTAGTATGGGTACTTGAAATGAAATAATAATAATAGTGTTTATTTCACAAATAAGAGGCAGCCGTTACAATAATTATTTACAGTAAGACAACTTTCGGAATCGGAACATCTTCGCCCTATCTCCCGTACTAGTAAAAACTGCATCACGGGCGAATAGTCTTCCTCGTTCCCATAATAGCATTACAGCAGTATTGTCACCAGTTCTTCAATAATTATGCGAGTTGATAAGATAATTATGAACTTGTTTAATTTGCTTGAATATACCTACTTATCTACAGGATCAAACCAAAACCAGCATTTTTATGATTGAACCAAAAAGATTACATGCATACCTACGCTAAACTTCACCGACACACATACGTTTTACTAAACACAAGTTAATATTGTACTTACGTTTCAATTTGTTGTTTGTTTGTTTTAGGAGCTTCATTTTTGTGATGTTCAGCCGGAAGATCCTCCTTACTTACGCCCAGAGAGTCCACTACCATCCACCAGTTACGCACCATTGCAAAATGTAGATATGATTGAACTTGGAAATTGTGAGAATGGCATACGACATGTTACTGAGGTACATGTATACCCGGAACATCTGCCACACAATCTTTTACGCCCGGAGAGTCCACAATCATCTACCAGCTACACACTAATGCAAAATGTAGAGATGACTGACAAAAACCACGAAACAGTTAAAGACTCCTTATTTCAAGATCTTTACATTTCAGATTCTGATGAGAGTACTCATATCGAGTTAAGGGATGAATGTATTCTGTCCGAATCCAGTTCATTCAATATTTCATCACCACCAGTATTGTCATCAGGGAATATAGTAGTAGAACAGGCAGAAACGGACACAACTGCTGCACCAGAAACAGAATCGCTGTTGGCAGGTTACCAAAACCGTAAGCGCAAACCTAAAGGGCAGGCTAATTCAAAAGAGTGGAAAAAAAATGAGAGAAAGATAAAAAGACAGAAAGGAGAACCATACCTATCGTCTAAAGGGATTTTAAAGCCGGGAAAAGCTGTTGGTGAGAAGGTTTGTGCTGAATCCTGTAAAGAAAAATGCACAGAGAAAATAAGTGAACAGGACCGACTGACAATTTTTTCTTGCTACCGGGATATTGAAAATGTGGAACAGAAACGGCAGTACATTGTAAGTCTCGTTAAACGGGAAACACCAGCTACTCGAAAAACCGCAAATCCAGAAAGCCGGAGGAAGCTTACCAATAAGTATTTTCTCAAAAAGCCAAGTGACTCTGAGCTAATTAACCCATTTGGCGCTGCTGTACCTAATCAGGTACAGCAATAAAAATGAAGTTAGCTGCTAATTCCTTACAGCATACATAATTATTTGACTTTTGTTGGTAAAAAGACATGCAACGCTAACAAAAAATTACTAATTTTGGAGGGTAGGCAAGTAAAAACTGTCAGTACGAGGATTGTAAACTCCGAGTTTTGAGGCAATAACGAGTAAGTAATATCAGATTTATAATTCTGTTGTTTGAAATAGTATATTTGTAAATCATTGTATGTTTTTTGGAAGCATATATCCGTGGTTATAAAATAAATATTGAATCAAAAGTTTTTAACTTGTTTTGAATAAAATATATGCTCTTTTATAGTGTTGTACCTGATTGTGTACAACGGCGGAATCCATATTTAGAAACTGTTGAATTTTCCAGATTTCACTACAATGAGTTCCAAGCAATTCAACGTGTCTAAAGATTACAACAGCTTAGAGGAAGCTGTGAATGCAATTTTGCGTGATAGTGACAGTGAAGCCGAATACGATTTGGCGGTAATACCACCGGATCCTAGCGTTTTGACGGATGAAGAAGAAGGCGCCGACGAGGATATGATTTTGGCGTCGTTACCCAAAGATGTACCAGGTAACATAGAGGTATTCAGGTGTAATGAGAGTGATTATGACAGCAGTGATGATGAAACGTTAGCTGAAAAAGCTAAAAGAATGCGTCGTCAACAACCAAATCAGCCGGTTTGGCGAAAATGTGCACCTGTTTACTCTTTTACTGTGCAAGAAACATCTGATGTGGGAAACAGGCAGAGCGAGATGAAAGAGCACCTAGCAAATCTTACCCCTGTACAAATATTTGAGAAAATATTTGATGAGGATGTGATAAGCTTGATAATTACAAATACTAGGTTATATGCTACGCAAAATAACAGACACTCATTCCAACTCGACTCTGCCGATTTGAAAAAGTTTATAGGAATTATGATTTTGTCTGGATATCACAAACTACCGCGAGAAGATTTGTACTGGTCCTTAGACGAAGATGTGGGTGTAGAAATCGTGTCACGTGCTATGTCGAGACAAAGATTTCGAGACATAAAAAGGAATATCCATTTCGTGAATAACGACGTAGCTACCAGTACCAATGACAAAATGTTCAAAGTGCGGCCATTAGCAGATATTCTTATGAAAAAGAACTTACAGTGGGGTGTTATTCATGAACACATTTCCATAGACGAATCGATGGTAAAATACTTCGGGCATCATCCTGCGAAACAGTTCATCCGAGGAAAACCTGTGCGATTTGGTTACAAAAATTGGGTAGCAGCAAGTTCTTCGGGATACTGCTATGTGTTTGATTTTTACTGTGGAAAATCCACCGAAGCTTCCGTAGATCCTTTAGGTTCAAGAGTAGTCAAGACATTGCTTATGAAATTGGGAACCGATCCACGAAACCACCAAGTCTTCTTCGACAATTTTTTTTCAAGTTACAATCTTTTAGTAGATCTCAAGGCAGAAGGATATCGTGCCACGGGAACGATAAGAGAAAACAGAACCAAGAAATGTCCTTTGAAAAGTTGTAAAGACATGAAGAAAGAAGATCGCGCCTCCTATGACTACAGATTTGATAAACAAAGTGAAATATTGTTAGTGAGATGGAAGGATAATAGTGTTTGTACTATGGCGACTAACTACGACACCATTGAACCGTTGGGGGCTGTAAAACGATGGTCTGCCGTACACCGTGAAAAAACTGATGTCAGTATACCAAAAGTGTTCCAAACTTATAATAAAAATATGGGAGGTGTCGATGAATTAGATCAGTCCATATCTTTGTACAGGATCGGTATTCATGGGAAAAAATGGTGGTGGGTTTTGTTTACGTACATGATCGATATGGCAATCGCTAATGCCTGGCGTTTGCACGTAATGAGCCACGAAGATAAAATGGATCAGCTGTTATTTAGACGCAGCATTGCAAGATATTATTTGCATCAAAAATCATCATATAAAGCCCGCCCTTCTTCCTCGTCGGTGCCAAGTTTACCTACAGATGGAGTAGGTCATTTCCCTCAAAAATTAGAGAAACCACTCAGATGCGTTTTATGTCATGCACGAGTTCGTTGGCAATGCAAAAAGTGCATAAAAACATTATGTGTCGAAAGACAATGTTTTGAAAAATATCACACATAATACGCCGCTGTACCCAATTGTGTACACCCCCCTTAAGGGGAGCCCAATCATGTTTTTTTGTTTTTTTTTGTATTTTTCCGTTCCTTTGATTTGCAAACAGTATAAAAATAAACATTTCATCGATATATTTTGGCTACTTTCATTTTGGCGGTTAATGGGTTAAAGTGTGTCAAAAGTTTTTCCTATCGACTCTCAATATTTCTGAAATGTTTATGAGAGGCTGCTTCAAAAAACTCTCGGAGACAAATGTGGTCGAATCTGATGCCAGGGGAGTGCTTGGTCCACACAATAAAACTCCTGAAATTGCTAGACACTACGTAAAAGACCACATTAACTCTTTTCCGCGCATGCCAGCTCACTATGTTAGAAAAGATACCAAAAAAGAGTACCTTGACCAAGACCTTAATGTCACGAAGATGTATGAACTATATGTTGATAAGTGCAAGGAAGATGAGGTGGAACCAGTCAAAATTAACATGTATCGCGATATTTTAAAGAAAGATTTTAATATTGGCTTCCATAAGCCACGGAAAGATATGTGTGATGAATGCTTTGCATATGATAATATGAGTGATGAAGAGAAAGAAGCCAAAAAAGGTGAACATGAAGCTCATTTACAGAGAAAAGTTCAAGCGAGAAGACATAGAGATGAAGCTAAGAAACTTGCTCTGGATGACGAAATTTATTTCGCCGAATATGACATGGAAGCTATTTGTCATATTCCTACCACATCTTCCAAAAAAATCTTTTATAAACGAAGGCTGCCTGTGTATAACTGTACTTTACTGGATTTTGGCAAAGAAAAGAGGGAAGTAACATGTTATTGCTGGAATGAAGGTGTTGGTAATAAAGGTGCTAATGAGGTTGGATCATCTTTGTTCAAATACATGACAGAAAAAGCAGATGGCAAACCGATCACTTTTATGTCCGACACTTGCGAGTCAATGCCGAAATATGTATATTTCTGCTTTGATGTTGTATTGTGTGACTTATTTGGATATACCAGAAATAAATCAAAAATATTTTGAACCTGGTCACAGTCAGATGGAAGTTGATAACATTCACGCTACTATAGAGCTGGCCAAGAAAAGTGTACCAATTTTTGATCCGTCCAATTACTACACTATTATTAGAACTGCGTCAAGAAGAAATCCTTACAAAGTAAAAGAAATGGGACAGGAAGATTTTTATGATTTAAAGAAACTGAAAACTGTTATGATTAAGAACTGTAAAACAGATACTGATGAGGAGACTGTGAATTGGTTAAAAATCAAATGGCTTCAATATCGCAAGGATGACCCAGAACATGTCTATTTTAAATATGACTTGGACAGCGAAAGCTTCAAAAAATTTAAGGTATTCAGAAGGGGCAAACGAGCAACTACGTCGAGAGTAATTTTGCAAAAACCTTACAGTGGTCCAATAGCTATATCAGCAGATAAGTACAACGATCTGCAAGAGCTGTGTCGATCTGGAGTTATTCCTTCAACATATCATGATTTTTACAACCATTTGCAGGTCGACCATGAATAATTTATTACATTTTTAAAGAAGAAGCAACGAGGCGTTATTAGTTTTCGAAGATTTTTGTTATTATTTTTAAAGCCATTTCAACGGAAGTTCCGTTACATTCCACACATATTGAATTTTTGTAGCAGCTAAAATGACGTATGTCAACCTGTTTTTGAAAAATAAATTTTATTAAAATGAAACCGTATTTTTATTGACCAAAAAGTTATATTATTCTGTAGCCGATAAATAAAGTTTTATTATTAGTAAAAATCAGATATCTAACTACTATAGATTTTGCCACAAAAAGGGCTATAAGATAACAGTAGGTAAATTTGAGTTGTTTTTGGGCTCTCCTGAGAAGTTGTCATTTTGGCCTTACGCTACTCTAGTTCTTAACCCTCGATATTTGGGCGCGCGCAGCTTCGGCAGGCGCGCGGGGCGCTCGCACCGCTCTCGATCAATCAGGATCGTTTTCCTTGTTTTTTCTTGTTCGCTTGTACAACGTTTTTTCTGTATGTTGTTTTCTACACAACGATATGAATTGTAGTACTCTGGCTGTGGCGCGCAGCAATCGCTCCCACTTTGAAAATCGAGCGGGGTCGGGAACGACGTCTATGAGGTTTGCTGCGCCCACTTGTATGAGCGTGACTGTCTTTTCCTCGCCTGTCTGTTCACTGTCAGCTGGTGACTCGGTCGGCCATGTCGATGGGTCGTCGTACAGGAACTTAGGGCCGCAGTACCACTCGTGGTCGGTGTGAAAGTGCGTCGGGACGTCGCGTCGCGGGTGGCGGCGTCGGCTATGTTGCTTTTTGTAGGCACCCAGCGCCACTCTTCGACTTTGCTATTTTCCTCTATGGCGGCCAGGCGATGTGTGACGAATGGCTTGTACGATCTGGCTCCTTTCCTTATCCATGTCAGAACGGTTCTGCTGTCACTCCAGTAGGTCACGGAGGCGGGCTTGACGTTGTGTTCATATATCACTGCGGCTGCGACGCGCGTACCCATCACCGCGGCTTGCAGCTCGAGGCGCGGTATCGACAGCAGCTTCAGCGGTGCCACCTTCGCCTTCGCCATGACGAGACTGACGTGCACGTTGTTGTCACGGGTCGTTGACCTCCAGTACACCGCCTTAGCGTAGGCCTTCTCACTGGCGTCGGTGAACACGTGTACTTGTATTTCTGTAGCCTCGCTGTACCCAGGATAACAGCGCGGTATGTTTACGTTCTTCAGCTGTTCGAGATGACTTATCCACGCCCTCCACTGGCTTGATAGTTCTTCATCGAGAGGTTGATCCCAGTCGACTCCCCGCCTCCAGGCTTCTTGCAGTATTTGTTTCGCCCTGATTGTTATAGGTGAGGCGAGGCCCAGCGGGTCGTACAGCGACATAACTATCTTGAGCGCCTCTCTCTTGGTGGGCGTTTCCTTGTCGAGCAGGCCAGTAGGTAGGCGCGCGAGTTTTAAGTTGAAGCTCAGCTCGTCTGTGTGTGGCTTCCATATCACGCCGAGTACTTTCTCTGTGTTTTCTATATTTCCAAGATTAACAATCTGTGTTGTTTCTTGCCCCGGTACCAAGTCACGCAGCACTTCCTCGCTGTTGGATACCCATTTTGTTAGGTCGAAACGCGCTTTACTATGTATTTCTTGTACTATCTTGATTGTGCGCGTCGCCTCTTCTATACTTCTGAAGCTATCCAGGTAATCGTCCATGTAATGATTCTTGACTATTGCTTCTACTGCTTCTGGATGTTCATTCGCATGGCGTTTCGCATTCCAGTTCTTGGCGAATATTGCTGTACACGGTGAACTTGCTGCGCCGAATATTATTGACGTCATTCGGTACTCTTCCGGCGCCCCCTCCCGCCGCTCTCCTCGCCACAAATATCGGAGAGCGTCTCTGTCTTCTGGCTTTACTTTCACCTGCATGAACATTTCAGTGATATCTCCGGAGACGGCTACGCGGTGACGTCTGAATCGCATCATCACGCCGGGCAGTGACTGCAGCAAGTCCGGACCCGTGAGCAGGTAGTCGTTCAGTGACATCCCTCTTGTCTTCGCTGCTGCGTCGTGAACTATACGAAGCTTCTCCGGTTTCATAGGGTTGAAGACGTCGAAGTGCGGCAGGTACCACGTTCTTCCCGGTGTACGTTCAAGGGGCGCTTTCTCTGCGTAGCCCTTTTCTATTAGTGAATCCATCTGCGCCATATATCTAGTCTTCAGATCAGGATTCTTGTCGAGTTTTTTCTCTATTGATACGAGTCTATTCATCGCAGTCGCGTAGCTGTCCGGCATCTGTATCTCGTCACTCCTCCATAGCAACGCAGTCTGAAGACATCCATCTTCCAACTGTACTATACTGCGTTGTAATATATCTTCCGCCCTCTTCTCCGGGTCAGAAGCTGGTCGGCACGGGTTGATGATGAGTGACTCGAGTGCGAAGTATTCACGAAGTTGCTTCTCTATGTTTTCCTCGGCGCTATTCAGTTGATTGACGTAGTGCACCTGCTGTCCCAGAATCCTAGTGCGGGCACCGTGCAGCACCCAGCCCAAAGGAGTTAACGATGCTATCGGCTGATGCTGGGGCCCTCTTCTTATGTCTGTTGCTAGGAGCAGATGCCAGTTGTCTTGCCCGATGATAATCTTCGGCGTCCCTGCGTTGTACGTCAGCTGATCTGCCAGGTCAAATAGGTGCTTGCAGTCAGCGATGTCATCCTTGCTGATTGACTGCGGCGACAGGTGCAGGCGTGGTATGGTGCGCGCCCTGAAGGGTATCTTCTTCCTATGGCAGGTCGATAGCGTGAGGTCAACTCTCTTCGACGTGGGCGTGTCGATAGTCACGTCGCTGATGGCGCCTATTTTCATCGGCTCGACTGGTCCCTCTGCACCGATCATGTCTGCTAGCTCTTCATCAATCAGTGACACGGTTGAGCCGTCATCCAGCAGTGCGTATGTGCGCACTTCTCCCGCCGGTCCGGACAGTTGCACCGGAACAATTTTCAGGAACGCTTGATTTGCGTGGTTGCGTGAACTTGCGACTATTTCTTGCGCTTCTTGTGCGACTTCAGTAGTGCTCGCCTTCTTCTTGTAGTGAAGCAGATGATGGTGTGATGCAGTGCAGCCCTCGATTCCACATCTCTTCTTTTGACATCTGTGTCCGTGCTGACGATGGCAGAGGCAGCGGAAGCACAGGTTGTGCTGCTTGGCAAGTTCCCACTTCTTGTCTGCAGAAGCCTTCACGAACTTGTGGCAGTCTAGCGATCTGTGTCCGTCCATATCGCAGATGCGGCACTTCGATGCGGGCTTCTTGTCTATAGTGGTGTGTGTTCTCTGCGTCACACGTCTAAGTCCAGTAGCTTCACTGATGTTTTCAGGCGGTGCAAACGCGCTGCAGTAGCGAGCTTGTTCGGTGATGAAGTCGCTGAAGAGACCCAAGTCCGGCGTTGACTGGTGCTTCTCAGTATATGTCTTGTACCACTGTACACGTAGCGAGTAGTAGTGTTAAAATGGGCTATCTGGATCACAGGAGATCCAGATAGCCCAATTTAAACTTCTCGAGAAGTGATTTTGAGTTTTTGAGAACTGATTGTTGTTCTTTCAATAACTTGATCTATTCAAACCGTTTTCCTTAGCAACATCTACAGAACTGATTTCGTTTTCTCTAGAACTGAATCATTCAAACATTTTTGTCTCGATCATTCAAATACTTACTAAAAATATCCTCTGAATTATCTATTTGAGAACTGTTTCTAAGTTTTTAATTAGCTGTTTTATACTAGATTTTAATTATACTCTTTTACTGTTCTTTTTCTATTATATTTATGATAGTGTAGTAATTCTCTTAGCAGTTCCAACAATACTGGGAGTCCAGTTATTCAGAAACACCCAATTTACATCATCATTCATTTTATTCAAAATAATGATCTAGTGACTCCTATGTTTAGGTATTCATTCGATTATAAATGTGGAACTGATCCAGAAAAAAACCCAATTACAACCATCATTCATTATTTTTTTTCAGTCATAAACTCAGTCGATGTTGGTGTTGGTTGATGGTTTAGGTACTTTTGAATACTAGCGATGAGTTTCCTATGCATATATCTAAGTTCCTTAGGCTCCATTGCTAATATCAGTTAGTAGCTTATTCAGCAATAATCTATCTATCCTCAACCAATTTAAAATATTATACTTTTGTTTCTTTCAAAAATAGACGTTTTAATTTGTCAACATAATCTGTTCCTTTCACAGCGTTCAAATAATAACATTGAGGAAATTGTATAGCATGTTGCATCCAAGGATCATTGTAAATCTCCCAATCTTCTATAACACCTCCACATGAGAAACATGCTACTTTATCATTTACACCATTTCCACAATAAAATAATCCGGCCTCAGCCATTTCCATCACCAACCTTCTCCCTGAATTAGCCGTTGTCCAATAATGTCTAAACGAAATTTCACGCATTTTATACACATTATACATTTCATAACGAGGGTTACATTTATTTTGAGACATGTTCTGTTCACTCACTATATAGTTCTTGATACAGGTAATTATAAAGGTGAAATGATATCATACTGTATCTGTACCAGCAATTTATAATGATTAACATTTGATGGGATTGGTAGGGATAGAGGATTTGAAAATTAAACAAGAAAAATATTTATTTCAAAAATTTATTATCTATACACCATTTATATAAAACTATTACATTTTTTAAAGCACATATTTTGTCATGATAAATACAACTATACACATCATGAGAATGTTCATATTTATTATACAAGCTTAATAAATTAGGACAACCTTCATCTTCTAAATTATTTATATTATTATTATTCAAAATATTTTTTAACCACAACACTTTTTCTAAACCTTTGGTGTAAACACTTTTATCTCTTAAAATATCTACAATCAAATTCTGATGATTTGAGTAGGGCACAAATCCGTCTCTCCAGTATATCCTTCTATTACGTTCAATCCAACTGACTTGTCGTTTTTCTGGTATCGTCAGATCGTAAAATGGAAATGGTGGCTTAATTAAGAACATATGAATTTTTTTATTCAATAATACAGCAAATTCTTTAATGATAAATTCATTTGTTTCTGTTTTAAAACCTTGAACATCTACAATGGCTGTCATGATAATCTGCGCACTATGTTACTTAAAGGTTTATATTCCACAAGTCGATCGTTAATAATTAAACAGTATCCAGTTGTATTATCTGGTATTGGCGCGGAACATTCAATCTCTAACCGTACATCTACGGGGCCTGTTTTCAAACTATCGTTTTGTCTTGAACAGTCTATAATAAAGAGAGGGGCCTTCTCCTTGAAATCAAACAAATTAAGCAAGGGGTCTGCAGGACAATTGTAATACGACTGACGAAATTTCACGTACATTTCATATAATATATTGTATTTGTTCTCAGAAAAATTTAAGCTTAGAGGCTCGTAAGGATAATACTGCGAATTCAAAAATAATGTTACGTTACTAACCCCACAGTGATCAAACAGAGAACTGTCTTTCGTTTTATTATTTTTTCTGTTGGTTTGCAAGCAAAAAATTACATATCGAGGTTTTTCTAATTGCGATGCAGTCTTAACTGACCAAGAATGTTTTGCAGTTTTAGGGAGCAAAGGATACTCATATAAATCCCAATTTCGAAACGCTATTTGAATAGGTTTATCTCTCTCCAAGTGTTTTAGTAGTGTCAGTCGTTCACGGTCTGACACTTTTATATGTGGTACACGCCATTGCAATCTTTGTATGTCTATTTGAAAATGAGCAATATCATCAGTTGCTAAGATACTGTTTAAGTTAGAGTTACTTCTATTCAAAATAAGTTCATGTTTACAATTTATCACAATTTTATTGTAATCCTCCGCAAAGCCTAAAATCTTATTAAGAGGTACAATAGCACTAAAATGACCATCACTTTTGAATCCATCTAGGTTCCTACCCCATAAAGCAGCAACTTTATTTTCTCCATCATTCATTGAAACATATGACTTTATTGTCGACGTTATTCCAGAATTTTTAATGCGATCTATTTCAATGCCATTTATTTCGTATCTGATATCTTGAAACAAAAACATAATAGGGTTGTTACTGAACGTAATATTTTTCTTAATCGGTTTTCCATCTTTGTCGAAGAACTTTGCTTGACCCTCGACGTAAAGTGAACTGGCTGATGGTAACACGTATATGTCTTGTTGGTGTACGGGAATTCTGATTTCATCGTTTTCTCTAAAGCTATTAGTGTAGGGATTGTATGTGTGGACTTCATAGCTTTCAATTGAACTATCGAAGTGAGGTAATTCAGTAATTTGTAATATATTCATACTTTAAAACCTAGAGCTTTAAGAAAAGTTTTATTTGCTTCACTCAATTTTTTCACTTTTTTCTTACGTCTATGCTCCTTAATGGTCCTGGATGGAATAAGACGTTTGATTTCCACAGGAGTGTTTTTATAATATACAATCATTTTATTTTTCTTAAATAAAGGCGTAATTGAATATGTTCTTCACCGAAGTTAATACAGTTACCGAGTTGATCAACAATCTTAACAGATATAGATGAAATTAGATTTTTGTTCACTGGAAAGTTAATAACGTTTTGTGGTATTTCTATCAACCGCCGACCTGCAGCAGTATCAGATACAAATTCGTGAATAAAATGTGCTGGTAAGCCATTGCAGTATGAACCGTTTACAAGATCACATTCGATTCTAATTACATTTAGACTGTTGTTGTTGACTGTCACTTCTGGTCTTGAATTTAATACTGAAAAGTATAGCAAACCGCACTCGTATTGGTCAGATAAATGCAGTGGTGGTTGAAAGTAAGAAATCAATTCAGATGTATTTCCAGAGATGGTAACTGTTGTAGTCATACTTGCATACTGAACGCATTTTGAAGATCCTGTTTATTTTATTTCTTGATTAAACCAGAATTTTCGTAAAAAATTTAAGCAGAGATGTCCACAATTGAAGGGGTGATCACGTTGTATATTATCATAATTATATTGAACTTTAGAACCTACATATTTTATGAATTCTTTTGGAGGCTTAAGATTTCCGTAACTATCAAAATACTCAATGTAATCATTATATTTTGCATAGGCTACCCAATGAGAACCAGGATTTTTAGAACAGTCTAAATTAATAACTCCACATTCCTTTTTAAAAGGATGTTGAGGGAGTTCATCTCTCATAAATACACCTCTAAAATAAGGAATACTGTCAGCATACTTTAAAATATCAAAGTTAGTTAAGGCTCGTTTGGGTAGCCGATATCTTAGTTTTTTTGTTTCGATACAAAAATTCCGAGCCCATCTTTATGCGGTTTAAGGTGTAATCCTTTCCCAATACATAGAGCTTCCATTTTTTCATTATGTCTTTTCGATTCAATCAACATCTTTTTAGCCATCTTGAATTCATTAATAGTTTTAGCAATACCAGCTGCACCGCCTGCTAAAGCTCCTGCCGCTGATAATCCCGCAAAAATAGGAATTAAAGGTAATACACCACCAGTTTTTGGAATAGGAATCACACGAGGAAGTTTAAGGGATGAATTATCAGCTAATTCTCTGGCAGCAGCAATAGCTAATTCTATAGCAATCTTCTTGGTCTTTGGTTTTAATTTTTTCATGTGTTTTTTAGTTTTAGTGATAACATTTTTCAGTTTACTTTTTAATCCTTTTCCATGTGTAGCTTTTAAAGAAGACTTTTTATTGCTTGTTTTTAGGCCAGAACCAGTTTTAATTTTGCTGGACATTGCCTTGCTTACTAAGCGTGCTGCAATTTTTTTGCCTACACTCGCATCAGAAGCAACCACTCGCTCTTTTGCCATTTTTAATAGAATTAAATCAGCCTTGTGCCGATCCTTTAAATTTAATTAATTTTGATAGGCAATGTCGTGATTTTTGCAATATTCGTCTAATTTGTTAATACCGCTATCTCCACGTGTAAGTCTTTTAGTTAATTTCGTACCTGGACCGCAATAATTGTAACCAGGTAAATGTAATTCAAATGGTAAATTGTTTATAAGCCAGTTGAGAAGACTACTCTCCCCAAAACACATTACAAGACTGATGAATCTAAATTGTGCATATTAATAAATACTTAAAAGATTCTTCCATGATTTTGGTATTAGGTCAATGCTATAGTAATATATTTGATTTATGAATCCAACTATTTTCAGCTGAAGATAAACCTAACCATTTTACTAAAACTCTATTATCTTTTCTTCTAAGAACTTTCTCAACTAGATACACATTGGGATGTTTTGTTTTTTGAAGTTCTTGTGTATAAAATGCGCCTAAATTAGGCTGACCTCTGAGAGTATCTTCAATTAAGTAAGTTATGGGAGTTGTTTTTTGTATTTTACGAATTTTAAATATTTCTGTTGACCAATTGGGAGTATAACCTTTTTCAAATGTTCCTTTGTATTTACTGATACGCACATAATCACCTACTTTGTACTTGCTTTTTAAATTATCAATTTTTAACAACTTTAAATACCTTTCTAATATCATTTTTTTATTAATATTGTCTACATTAACAGGGATTTCATTAATAGTACGATGGTGAGTGTGATTGTATTTGTAAAGAACATCATTTAGGGTATTATTTATCCAATTGTAATTGCCTTTTAAACTAAATTCTTTATAAACTTTAGATTTGAATGTCCTGATAAATCGTTCAACTATTGAAGCCTTTTTTGTTGAGAAGGTTGAATAATGGTTAATATTATATGATTTCATAAGCTTCTGAAATTTGTTATTATAAAATTCTGCTCCATTATCCGTTTGCAGATTTTTAGGAACACGCCCTTTATCCAACAAAGTTTTGAAAGAGTTACACACATCTTCTTTGGTTTTACTTCTCATAGGAAAGGCCCAAGCATATTTCGAAAATGTATCAATAACGGCAAGAATATATCTGTAATTTTTATTTTCTTTTGAAATTGATTGCATATCAATTAAGTCTGCTTGCCACAAGTCGTCTATATCTTTCATGATAACATGTCTTCGTGGATAGTTGACCCTCGCATTTTTATGAATTTCGTTTACCACGTCAGCTTTGCTCATGTTTGCAGTTCAGTATACTTGTCTTGAAATCAGCTATCGTACTGAATAAAACGCTTATTATTATGACTATTTATTCTTTAATTATATCAGCTTCTTTTAATTCTTCGATTATTGATAAAATTTCATTATCATGGTTTGTATTACCGGCATCTCGGGAAGCAATTAATAGTTTCAATCTGTCAACCAGTTCGTTAGGATCATCCCAATATACCAAGTCAGTGTTATTTCTGTATTTCTTTAGCGTTGGTAACCTTCCTCCAAATTTTGTGACAATATTATTATTTAACGACTCAGAAAACAATGGTTTAATTATGTCTCGATATTTCATACCTTTATCGCCTCTAATTTGTCCATTAGGATTGAAATCTCTCTTATGTGCATTTGTATAATGCAACATATCTTTGTAGACCAATTTATCTTTGCTCGATATTAGTTTCAAATCAGGTTTTCTTCGAAGTAAAAGTTCTTTTAAACCAGCGGTTAAACTGTAGGTTTTATCACCAACTTTAATTAAAATAACATTATCATCATTCACACTATCTATTTTAGAAAATGAAACTATTGAATTGCCCATTAATAATTTTTTGTTTTCACTTCTTATTCCAAATGGTATATTTACCCCTTCATAAATATCATGGATATCATGACCCTCTAATGATATTTCTAAATCTTCCAGTGATTCCGTTTGGGGAGACTTTTTAATGAACTGCACAGAATTCAGTTCTGGAGTGCAGCATTCTTCAAACTTTGTAGATGAGCTAGTATTAATATCACTCAATTCCACATCTTCAAAATTAGAGTGTGTATTTTCTAAATTTTGTATTTTTTCTATTGTTTTATTCGAATCAACTAGGGTTTTAAGGGGATCTGTGACAGGTTTTAACATTTTATCAAGTGCTAAGTTTATAGAGTGTTCCTGGTTTTTCATTTGTTTTATTTTATTCTTTATGGAGTCTACAGATTTTATTAATTCTATTTTAATATTTTTCTCCATATTGTAACTATAATAGGTAACAACTGTGTTCGGCTAAAGAACAAATTATACTGAGTTTGTTTGTACATGTTAATTACTTATATGGACATATAAAAAAGTCAGTCAAATTTAAAAAACATATCAAAATTCTGTCTGTATCTTCCATTATTTAATGACGATTCTTTATTAATAAGTAGAAAATTATAAGGTTTACTCCAAACAGTTTGACAAATATTTTTGAACTCTTTCCATTGTAAATCAGAACTAACATGCTCTTCATAAATATGTTTTAAATTTAGATCATCTTGTTTGAATATAATAAGAAAATTAACGTTGTCACGTAACAATTGCTTTGGAATTTTAGAATAGGTTTGAGACAAATAGAAACAATCTATTTGTTTATGTCTACCCATACAGAAATAATTGCGGATATTTATTTGATTTTCACAAGCAACATCATCGAAAATAAATACAGAATTTGTTAAAGCTTCACTCGGAGAAATAACATCTTTATCATCATTGAATTCGTAGAAATTAACCTGTGGTACTCTTTTCAACACTTCAGTCAAGAAACGGTATTTAGGTTGAAAAGAAGTTTTCGAGTAAAGATACAGATTTCTGAATTTGAGCCCATTTTCATGCAGCAGTAAACTAATCATAACATTCGTTTTACCGCAGTTCGACGGACCACATATTATACAGCGAATGGTATTCGGCAATAAAGTGCTATGCCTGATGTAGTAGGCAGATTCACTTAATCTTATATTATTAATATTTAGGGATATGGGTTGCTTGATCAACTTCATCTCGCCGATTAAATCAAATACTGTTTAGCATTCACATATATACATAATATGATTTAAAAATATAAATAAAATCAAGTATGCCACCTGTGCAAGAATGATGTTATTCTAATCACAGATTAATATATTCTTTTTTTAATTTTATTTTTTTAAGGAAACATAAATAAAAACAGGTTTATAGGTTAAAAGTCATTTATTTAAGTATAATAAAACATGTTATATATCAAATGTACACTTATATCTATGATTAAACTATAACTATATTTATGTAATCCTTTTACAATATAGTAAACAAAATATAAGGTTGTTTATCTATACATATAATAAATCTGTAAAAAAACTGTGTCTGTACATTGAATATATTAAAAAAATAATAATTGGATGGGGTTTAGAAACAGTAATGGAGCACAAATCCAAAAAAAAAATTCTGTCTGTATGTCTGTATGTCTGCATGTCTGTATGTCTGTATGTCTGTATGTCTGTATGTCTGTTTGTTTGTACACGCTAATCTTCGGAACTACTGGACGGATTTCAATGATTTTTTCTTTGTTGTATCAGTATTAAGCCTGGTCAACATATAGGCTATAATTTATCTTCGAAACTTGAAGACCTGGTGCAGAACACCAACAGACCAACAAAACTATAAGAGATACCAAAATGGTGCCATAGCAAAAATTGTTTCATGTGATAAGCATTTTCAGCTGAGATAATAAATTTTAAGATCTGGAACACCTGATGTGGAACCCCAAGAGCCCAGCTTCTCTGTACCATATACAGGTATGACGTTTTAGCAAAAGTTGTTCAACTTGATAAGCACTTTCTATTGACTTATACAAATTGAAGATCTAAAACACCTGATGTGGAACTCCAGGGGCCCAGCTAGACTATAGCATATAGAGGTGTGACGTTTTAGCAAAAGCTGTTCAATCTGATAAGCACTCTCTGTTGACTTATAAAAATTGAAGATGTAAAACACCTGATGTGGAACCCCAGGAGCCCAGCTAGACTATAGCATATAAAGATATGACGTTTTTGCAAAAGTGGTCAATCTAATAAGCACTCTTTATTGACGTATATACATCGAAGATCTGGAACACCTGATGTGGAACTTCAAGAGCAATACTACACTTAAAATGTATAGAAACGAATGTTATGAAATAGGTATGGTGACACAAAACCGACGATTATCCCTTTATACACTATAGAAATATGAACTCAAGGACAATCCCCGGTGGACGTCGTTAAAAAAAAGACAATCCCTATACCATACCGCTAACTGTGGATGAAAATTACTTGGGCTATTGTGATGGGATGCTAATGGACTAGGAATGGGGAAACTACGGGAACTATGGCACCTGCCGATGACAATGTATTAGATACATGTAAAAATTGCTGGTGGAGACTTCGCCAGCTCACTTACTGGGCCCCCGGGAATCAGTCACTGAATAGCAACAAGAGGACAACAGGGACATGAGCGGCTGAAGTGTGAGAATACCTCGGCGGATTTTAAACGCAGATTACGCGCTCCCTGTGGGTCACTTACCACGAGGCATCCTCCGAGCAGGGCTACTAACCCTGCTCTAGCGACTCCACTCTGGACGGCCAAGCCAAGCCAGAGGCTTGAGACCTACCCCCGTCATGGTTCACTCTGACCTGCCGGAGATGGGGGCAGTATACTCTCCCTGGAGAACTCAGTATATACAGCCCCGCGGGGTAGCTACTCCCCGTCATCAGCCTCAGATGTCCTGCGGTGCTTATATCTCATTATTATTGTCGTTATTATCTCAAGAGCCTTTGTCCCAATTATGTTAGAGTCGACTTCCAGTCACGATGCAACTGAGTACCAGTGTTTTACAAGGAGCGACTACCTATCTGACCTCCACAACCCGGTTACCCGCTCAACCCAACACCCCTTGGTAAAACTGGTCAGACTTACTGGTCTGACTACCCATAACGACTGCCAAGAATGTTCAATGACAGCCGGAACCTACAGTTTAAGCCTTCCAAATAACGGTCATTGGTATCCAAAATATACGTAGAAAGTACCTACATACGAACTTAGAAAAGTTGCATTGGCAGGTACTTGCCAGACCTGGAATCAAAGACGCACGCTCATACTTGAGAGATTGGTTCTCTACCCACTAAACCACCACGACTTCCACTAAGTCACCACGACTTTGTCATCTATTTTAATGTTTTTTACGTAATACGTGTAATATTTTTGCCACACACAACTTAAATGCGGACTAATTAGAATCACTACATTTATCCCTATGGTCGCGTCTATTGCGGTTCAGTTCTCAGCGTTTTGTTTAGTCTGCTGTGCTTTTGCCGTTGAAGTACAAAAATTAAATATATGGAACGTTTCTAATGCGTATCCCGTTGTTTTCAAGTCAACGGGCTCTTAAAATTCAATATCAGACGATTAAGATCTTTGATTTTGCTGACCCCGTAGTCGCTGGCATAAGGGACAGGATCCGCGTACGAAGTCGCGGGCAGAAGCTAGTTAATAATAAGTATATATTTTTTTTCATTCTTAGTTATTAAAATACATTTAAATGTAGATTAATTACATTAAAATGTAGTGCAGTTATACATATTATAACATAATCATAAATTTATTTGATAGATTGGTAGTGCCCCCAAGGTAAAGTATATATTTGGTTTGGTAAAATTTTTCTTTTATCATCATTTCTATTTAATGCTACTTTATTAATTTCTTGTGTATACAGAACATGTTTCATCGATTTTATAATCATCATTTTATGTTTATATGTCTTGTCATTCAATAAGGCTGTCTTGTAGTTAGTTGATGATAATTTTCTTGTCACATGTTTCGTAATGCCTTTTTAACCCCCGACGCAAAAACGACGGGGTGTTATAAGTTTGACGTGTCTGTGTGTGTGTGTGTGTGTGTATGTGGCATCGCAGCTCCCAAACGGATGATCCGATTGTAATGCGGTTTTTTTTGTTTTAAAGGTGTGTCAGTCGGGAGTGTTCTTAGCTATGTTTGGTGGAAATCGGTTCAGGTCTTCAAGGTCATCAGCTCGTTTGCTAGATGTGATAGGAATGTTACACGCTCAGTTTACTTGCAAGTATATGTGGGATCTGAAATTTGAAACACTAATGTCTTTTGGAACCACTGAGCTGGTCTGCTGTTAGGGCACGAAGGTAGGAGACGTAACCCTGAACTGCCTTTTAGTAAACCCATCGAGTTTGGGCTCGTTTAATTTGTCTTGACGAGTTCTCTTCATGTTTCTGATTGACCAGAACCTGATGCTGGAAATGAGATGTGGCGGATGAAACCCTCAAATGCCGGAATGAAACGGATAAACCGATGTATATTTTTGCTGAAAATCTAGAATGTCCAAAGGTTAATATTTATTGTTTCTCAATCTGTGAAATTCTCCCAGAGCCAGTTTGTCATGAGGATGTTAAACAGCTTCCTTTGTCCGAGATCGAATATAGCGACCCCATCTTAAGATAAAATAAATTAAATGAAAGAAGGAAAAATTAAGGAGCTCCTTTAAAAAGCATGAAATAAAATTAAATTATAAATTTAAAAAAACCCCCGACCCAAAAGAAGTACGCAATAATTATGACAAAATGTTAAAAACGCTAAACCCTATAAAAAGCAAAAAATAACTTTTAACACTACGTAAACTAAATTTTGACGTGTCGGGGGACCGCTTTTTACCTTCATAAATACTTACATAAATCAAATGATACCTACCTAATTACAACATTCGTTTAAAAAAAAAACACGTATCTAAAGTAAATATGAATTACAGCGGTCCCCCGACACGACAAAATTTAGTTTACGTAGTGTTAAAAGTTATTTTTTGCTTTTTATAGGGTTTAGCGTTTTTAACATTTTGTCATAATTATTGCGTACTTCTTTTGGGTCGGGGGTTTTTTTAAATTTTGCTTTCTTTATATGTGTTTTAACACTACTTATACAATATAATTTAGCTCTAAGACCAACAAATTCAGAAATTACATCACCTCCTAATTCGTCTTTAAATAAACCAGGAACCTTTGCATTCCTTTTAAAAATTCCATAAGGGTTATCTTCAGAAAAATTGCTAGTATCAAATTGTGAAATATTTTGAGTAATATCAGCATAAAAATCATTAGTATGTATATAATAAAGTAGACTATCGGTATCTGTGTAGCAAAGCATTGTTTGATTTTTATACTTATTTTTAATAAAATCATAGTGAAACTGATATAAATGTTGTTTCGCATATTCTAAAACAGTAAAACCAATATATATTGGCCTATCTAAGGTTACTTTTTCTTGATTCAATTGAATGACTACAAAATTTTCATTTAATATATAGATGCTTTTTAAATTTGGTTTAGAAATTAACTTTTCAGCACCTACATTTTTATTCGTTAAATTTTTCGTGTCTGCCCATTGTGATGTTAACCTCACGTCTTTTTGTTTTCGTCTATTTTCAATTGTTTTACCAAAAATAGCATTATTAAGTAATTTAAAAAAGTCTTTTTCGAATGCTGAATTACATGTTTGACGTAACTGAGTATTCAAATCAATGTATTTTTTCAGAAAACAGTCTTGTCGAAAATACGATGGATCTTTTTTAAAATCAATCCATGTTTTAGGCATTGTTTTAAGTTTGTATAGTGAATAACATATTTGGTTTTATCATATAAATTTGCTACTAGTTTATAAGTTTTTCCGCCTGGAGGTATTATTTTTTCGGCTGCAAAAGGTAAATCACTGTGAGAATCGTGCAAGTGCTGTGGATAACATAAATCTACTTCTAAAATATAACCATAATCTGCATCATCTGCAACGTTGAACAGATCAAATTTTGATATTTCATTTTCGTTTAATAAATAAAAGTTTGATATCGGCATCTTTTTGGTCATGGCATGCCCGTACAAATTATTAGCATCGAGATATATCAAAAAAGAAGAAGGTTCAGTTACGTCATAATCTGGTAGGTATTTGTTATTAGATTTAGCATATCGAAGTGAAAATTGAGCCAAACCGCCACGTATTCCATTTTCTAATAATTCATATATTTCCAAATCAGAAATCAAATCTAATTGAACTCCTGTGTATAAAAGCATGGCATCCCAACTTAAACCAGGTGAAGATACATAATGAGCTGGGTCTAATTTGTAATATTTCAAGCACATTTGTCTAAATTTTTCAAATATATCACAAAGTAATAATACATCACTCTTTAAATATAAGTCATTATATCTACCAAGAGAATCAATCTTAAAAGCATCCCAAATTTTTTGTGCACGTTGGTATTCAGCATCTGTTATATGCTCCGATGTTAAACTATTAAAAAATGTATATTTAGGTGGAAGCTCCTTCACATCATATTTAGCCCACGAATCAATGTACTCGTAAGGAAAAACACCCTTTTCTCTCAGTAAAACGAATTGATCATAATCTCTGAATTCGCTGGCAAGATGTATATTTTCTTCTTTTGTTAAAGATTTTGATAATGTATCTAAACTACAACTTAAAAATTCAAATGAATCTATAAATTTTATTTGTATGTGGCGAGACAATTTTTCATAATAAATGTTTTTCGTTATCGACATATATTTTTCTTTCGATTTAGGTATTACCTTGATGTCACCCTCATAGTTAGTTAATTCTTTTATAAAAATATGACTATCATATCCCGATAAATTGTGAAACACTACTGGAATGAATGGACATACTTTGTAAGTTAAATTACAATGAGTATGCGCTGCGCCGCGATACTCACCAGTAATATGATCGTGATCAAGAACTTTATCTCCCAATAAAGGCTGTTCGCAGATATGACATATATTGGCCATATCATAGTTGTTTCTTTGGTTTTCAGATAATGAAGACAAGGACTTTTTAATTGATAATATCCTACAGATTCGTTTCACATCTCTAATTAAGTTTTTTATAAATATTTCAATACAGTCTGGACCCCTATGCCAAACATATTTATTCAAGCTGGAATCATGAGAACAGTAAACATAATAGCCAAAAGATGACGGTTGATGCAATTTTATGTTAGTTGTATTATTATCACTTGATTTCGTATCACAATCTAACAATATGCTTTCAAAATTTGCGTATACTATAAAATTAATTTTTTATTTTCTTTCATAGTGCCTAAACTTTAATTTACTATTTTCATCTGGTAATATTGCTAAAATTTCAGAACATTTATGCGAATTATATCGAGTCTTACTTGCAAAAAACTGTAAACATGAATCACAAAACTCTAGTTTTCCATTATGTTTAGTGATTTGACGTCTTACTAATCGTGGGAGATCTTTAATAAGACAGTAATGACCCTTTTCTTCTTTTTCTATGTATAATAAATTTATATGATTAACTTTCTTTAAACTACTCAAATATAGAGGCCCAGTAACATTACATTTTTTATCCAGACCATAAACATTGATACTTATATCAGGATTTTGTTTCTCTAAAATAGTGCAGTCATTGAAGCGAAAAATACGGTCTAACCTCCGAATTTTTTTACTGTGAACCGATTTGCATGAAATTTTGGAATTAGGTTCCTCTTACCCTTAACATCAAAAGTGAATATGATTTGAACTCCGCCACCCCCCCCTGGGGGTGGTTGACACCCCTTCTTTGGGCTGAATATTTTTTTTGCAAAATAACCTCGGATATCGATAGAAGACCTAATTTTAAGCTAAAGTTGTCTTTAAAGTTTTAAAAAAAATCCAATACTTTTCAAGTTATTGGCAATTGAAAATTCGCAATTTTTTCACGTTTTTCATCGGTTTTTTGCAAATATCTCCAAAAATATAGGTTTTATCGAAAATTTATAAAGAACAAAATTGTAGCAGGTAAAACAACGAATAATTTGTTTTTTTATAAAAGGTCCTAAGTGCAATATTAAGCTAGATATTAAAGATCAAAGCCGTTTTTTATTTTGTCTGAAATTTAATCGACGTAGTTTATGCCATCTATTATTTTAGTAAGTTGATCAATTTACCAGTTTTATTATTTTCCGATGACATATATATACATTACAATTGTTGTGACACTTTATTATACTGCCTACTTTCACATTGCTCCAAATATTGACACTCCGAAGTTTTTAGTTACTAAGTAGAAAAAAATATGACAAGTTTTTGGACCATAACTCCTTCAATTTTCATGCTATCACAATTTATAAAAAACCACTGTAAAAGTAATTAAGAGAGCTACAACATCCATCATTGCAATATATAGTAAAGAACTTTTTTCTAAAACGGTGAAGGGTTAAAGGGCTTAAGAGAGGCTGTGATTGCGCTGCCACGCGCTCTTTAAACAATCATATCTCCATCAATTTTTGTTCGACAGAAAAAACAAATTGTTTGTCAGAAAAATACCTAATTTTTTTATCAGTACACTTTTATACGTATCTGTAGTAATTTTTGAGATATTATGAAAATCAAGTGGGTTTTTCTTTAATTTGAAATTTTGTTCTTTTCGTTAATCGTGACTTTTTTGAAAAATATCTGTCCTGAAGCAGCCAAACTGATACTATCTATCAAACTCTTCATAATAAAGTTAATCCTAGGCGGAATACGATTAATTTTAATTTTGGTGGAAATGGCACTTATGAAACCCATTGATTTAAAAGAAAAAATATAAGATGCTCCCCTTATTTGCAATACAGCTCACTTATTTTACGTGCAAAAGACTTTTAATAGTGCTCATCTTAAAGCTTAGTTCAAGCACTACAAAACCCATTTGTATTAGAATGTATAAAATGCATCTACTCGCCGCTACATGGCATTGACCACAACGATTAAACTTCAGACAAAATAAAAAACGGCTTTGATCTTTAATATCTAGCTTAATATTGCACTTAGGACCTTTTATAAAAAAAACAAATTGTTCGTTGTTTTACCTGCTATAATTTTGTTCTTTATACATTTTCGATAAAACCTATATTTTTGGAGATATTTGCAAAAAACCGATGAAAAACGTGAAAAAATTGCAAATTTTCAATTGCCAATAACTTGAAAAGTATTGGATTTTTTTTTAAACTTTAAAGACAAATTTAGCTTAAAATTAGGTCTTCTATCGATATCCGAGGTTATTTTGCAAAAAAAAATATTCACCCCAAAGAAGGGGTGTCAACCACCCCCAGGGGGGGTGGCGGAGTTCAAATCATATTCACTTTTGATGTTAAGGGTAAGATGAACCTAATTCCAAAATTTCATGCAAATCGGTTCGCAGTAAAAAAAATCGTAGCAATAATGCTTCAATGACTGCACTAAAAGTTTCAAATCATTAATAGTGGGCGGAAATGCGATCCCTTCAATAGAAGAGAACTTCTGAAATGAGGATAGGATGCAGTTCTACAGACGTTACTTCTAGCAGTATACAGTGAAGCTACAATGCTCCATAACAAACAGTATTTATCATTGTTTTTAATGTTTATGCAACTTTTAGTATTTTTTATAACTGAAGGTAATTCTAAATAACTACCTCCTCTCATAGGTGAATATTTATTTATATTAATTTCTAAATGATTTACTTTAAAAATGACCAACCGGACTCGCAGTGTTCAAATGCAATCATTTTTTCTACCAAAATATTTATTATTTTAATAATTATACAGTTTATATCTGTACTACTGCATACAATTTCAAATTTGGTATTAAATGATTTAAGCTGTTGTTCATCTGACTTGGGTAAAATGAAATAAGCAAATAGCTCAAAATTTACTTTGATACACTTATGTTTTGCTAACGACAGTTCAATAATTCTATTTATATCATTCTTATAATAGCACAGGAACTCCTCTGGTGTGAGGTGCTCGTCTTCCTGTACTAGACTTAGTCTGTATGTAACTATTCTATTCTTAAATGCAGTGGCAATTATTTTAATACTTTCAAATTCAGTACTCAATAGACAGTTCGACTTATGTAAATTAGATCTGGTATGATTCTTGAATTTTTGTTTTAATATTCTTAAATTGCATTTCTCACATAACATAAAATTAATTTTATCGGGTTCATCCTCATGACGTAGGGTAACTGTGAACAATTAAAAGTTAGAGGTATAAGAATATTTTATTATTTATATGATTAACAAGAAGGATAATATATTATTATGTATGATTATAGGTAGATGTTTATACAATAATATTTATCTAAATGTAATGGGTTCAAAAGAAACCTTAAACTATATCTCTTATATCTAACGAATACATAGTTTTATTTTATAAATCATAAAACTGGTTATATAGTATAATAGTTATATAATGTGCGTAGTTTTAAGCATAGTTACACTACACAGCTATTTATTGAATTAATTATAAGAATTAATAATCATAGAGGGGCAGTTTTTAAATTCTTTACGAATGGCACTCAAATAAGCAGATAAGTGACGCCAACTTTCGGTATCAATATCTGATCTATTCTTTACGGTAACAATCGCATGACGCCACCTATTCATAGGCGACACATTTTCTATTTCATCACATTTGTATATTTTTAACTCAATGAAATGTGTCCCCGGTTTTAATGCATTAGCTTGGCGCGAATATCCATTCGTAACGCGTCTGATTACATAAGAAGTTAAAGGGGGTACTTTTTTACCAATTTCGTTATCAAGAGATGTAGAGTGATCATCTTCACTATCAGAGCCAAAGAGAGCCGCCGCGGTGCTCCTGTTCTCGGTCTTAGCCCGCTTAGTGTCCCGGTCGGAGCGAGCGCTGGCGCCGCCGCCGGCGCCGGTGCGTACGCCACTGCTCGACGGCTCTGAGCGATAAGATCTCTTCTTCGTGCTCTTTTTTTCGAGCGGTTTTTTTTCCGGCTCTTCAGCGGATGACGCCTCGTCCGTTGGGTAAATGTCATCTACAAGTTTCGACCTGTAAAGAAAAAATACATGATAATGTATTCGACAACTGTATATAGATGTAATAAATACCTTTATGATAGTAGAACCTATTCAAATATAGATTTTATCTAAAACATTTTTTTTAATTTTAAGTTGATAGAAGTTATCGATCTATGTTTAACATTACAAAAACTACGACAATTGATTTATAAAATAAAATTATAAATATTATTAATAATGTATAATTATTATAATTTTCAGTTAATCCTGGTGGCCTAGTGGGCAAAGAACCAACCTCTCGAGTATGAGGGCGCGGGTTCGAATCCAGGTCAGGCAAGTACCAATGCAACTTTTCTAAGTTTGTATGTACTTTCTAAGTATATCTTAGACACCAGTGGCTGATAAAAAGGTGAAGGAAAACATCTTGAGGAAACCTGGACTATATAGTCTGAAATCACCAACCCGCATTGAGCAAGCGTGGTGATTAATGCTCAATCCTTCTCCGTGTGAGAGGAGGCCTGTGCCCAGCAGTGGGACGATAAATAGGCTGTAACTAACTATAATTTTCAGTTATTATATCTACTCATTGTTATATTTTTTAATTAAGATATTTAAACTATAATTCTAAAACTGAAATACCAAAAGATGTTATTGGGAATGTAGTCGATAGTTCGAAGGCTAGTAATAAATCTATTCATATGATAAGACATATCACATTTAAATTAATAGTAGTGAGAAACGTATTACAAAAATATTCAGACCAGACAAATATCAACTAGTCTGTGTGGGAATCGAACCCACAAACACTCGGTTTAGATGGTTGAAGAACATGTTATATTGCGTTCAATATTGATGCGCCCAGGTCTTAACCAATAAACCAAACGTGTCGTCAAATATGTAATTAAATAGAGGACCACATCATGCACTTTGTTTTTAGCGTGTATGATACACCCGAATATATATTATCTATACATATAATAAATCTGTAAAAAAACTGTGTCTGTACATTGAATATATTAAAAAAATAATAATTGGATGGGGTTTAGAAACAGTAATGGAGCACAAATCCAAAAAAAAAATTCTGTCTGTATGTCTGTATGTCTGCATGTCTGTATGTCTGTATGTCTGTATGTCTGTATGTCTGTTTGTTTGTACACGCTAATCTTCGGAACTACTGGACGGATTTCAATGATTTTTTCTTTGTTGTATCAGTATTAAGCCTGGTCAACATATAGGCTATAATTTATCTTCGAAACTTGAAGACCTGGTGCAGAACACCAACAGACCAACAAAACTATAAGAGATACCAAAATGGTGCCATAGCAAAAATTGTTTCATGTGATAAGCATTTTCAGCTGAGATAATAAATTTTAAGATCTGGAACACCTGATGTGGAACCCCAAGAGCCCAGCTTCTCTGTACCATATACAGGTATGACGTTTTAGCAAAAGTTGTTCAACTTGATAAGCACTTTCTATTGACTTATACAAATTGAAGATCTAAAACACCTGATGTGGAACTCCAGGGGCCCAGCTAGACTATAGCATATAGAGGTGTGACGTTTTAGCAAAAGCTGTTCAATCTGATAAGCACTCTCTGTTGACTTATAAAAATTGAAGATGTAAAACACCTGATGTGGAACCCCAGGAGCCCAGCTAGACTATAGCATATAAAGATATGACGTTTTTGCAAAAGTGGTCAATCTAATAAGCACTCTTTATTGACGTATATACATCGAAGATCTGGAACACCTGATGTGGAACTTCAAGAGCAATACTACACTTAAAATGTATAGAAACGAATGTTATGAAATAGGTATGGTGACACAAAACCGACGATTATCCCTTTATACACTATAGAAATATGAACTCAAGGACAATCCCCGGTGGACGTCGTTAAAAAAAAGACAATCCCTATACCATACCGCTAACTGTGGATGAAAATTACTTGGGCTATTGTGATGGGATGCTAATGGACTAGGAATGGGGAAACTACGGGAACTATGGCACCTGCCGATGACAATGTATTAGATACATGTAAAAATTGCTGGTGGAGACTTCGCCAGCTCACTTACTGGGCCCCCGGGAATCAGTCACTGAATAGCAACAAGAGGACAACAGGGACATGAGCGGCTGAAGTGTGAGAATACCTCGGCGGATTTTAAACGCAGATTACGCGCTCCCTGTGGGTCACTTACCACGAGGCATCCTCCGAGCAGGGCTACTAACCCTGCTCTAGCGACTCCACTCTGGACGGCCAAGCCAAGCCAGAGGCTTGAGACCTACCCCCGTCATGGTTCACTCTGACCTGCCGGAGATGGGGGCAGTATACTCTCCCTGGAGAACTCAGTATATACAGCCCCGCGGGGTAGCTACTCCCCGTCATCAGCCTCAGATGTCCTGCGGTGCTTATATCTCATTATTATTGTCGTTATTATCTCAAGAGCCTTTGTCCCAATTATGTTAGAGTCGACTTCCAGTCACGATGCAACTGAGTACCAGTGTTTTACAAGGAGCGACTACCTATCTGACCTCCACAACCCGGTTACCCGCTCAACCCAACACCCCTTGGTAAAACTGGTCAGACTTACTGGTCTGACTACCCATAACGACTGCCAAGAATGTTCAATGACAGCCGGAACCTACAGTTTAAGCCTTCCAAATAACGGTCATTGGTATCCAAAATATACGTAGAAAGTACCTACATACGAACTTAGAAAAGTTGCATTGGCAGGTACTTGCCAGACCTGGAATCAAAGACGCACGCTCATACTTGAGAGATTGGTTCTCTACCCACTAAACCACCACGACTTCCACTAAGTCACCACGACTTTGTCATCTATTTTAATGTTTTTTACGTAATACGTGTAATATTTTTGCCACACACAACTTAAATGCGGACTAATTAGAATCACTACATTTATCCCTATGGTCGCGTCTATTGCGGTTCAGTTCTCAGCGTTTTGTTTAGTCTGCTGTGCTTTTGCCGTTGAAGTACAAAAATTAAATATATGGAACGTTTCTAATGCGTATCCCGTTGTTTTCAAGTCAACGGGCTCTTAAAATTCAATATCAGACGATTAAGATCTTTGATTTTGCTGACCCCGTAGTCGCTGGCATAAGGGACAGGATCCGCGTACGAAGTCGCGGGCAGAAGCTAGTATATAATATATAATATATCATAAACGCTTCAAGCAAAGTGAACATTAGACTTTTAACAAATAAATGAGATTAAAATAATACTTACATAATGAACTGATGACTTTATCGCATAGGTAGTTGTTTCAAAAACTGATACTTCTTGATGAGTATATGTACTGGCACAAACACGTACGTAACTTGAAGTGTTTACTAGCAGCTCTAAGCAGAAAGTATTGAACCATAGAATTTGACATTCCTATTAATAGGCACCAATACTTCATTAGTGTGAACGCATTAGTATTTCATCCCTATACGTGTGTGTAAAAAAATGATGATCAGAAGGAAAATTATGTCAAGTTTGACTACTTATGTGAATGAGGATTCCGTTCACATTAATTCCTTATGATTTATATTAATCAATGTTCGAATAACTTGAGATTAATCATTGCTCAACGAAGATGATATCTCTCCGACGGAATCCTAAAAATATTGCTAAGGTAGCAATAATACACAATGAATATACGACTAGTTTCACGCGGTTTTGCTTTGCATTTAATTTATGAAAAAAGTCGTTCATTACAATACATTACTATGGGTGTACATTCGAACGGCACATATTAATTTATTAGTAGATAAATTTGTAAACACAGACAGGCTCAGATTGCATCCGACGCCTCTCTGACGCTAATAAGTATATACAAAGTCTAAAAAAGGAGTGAGTCTATTCTCGAATCCTAAGTCAATACACGCACAACGACACATCAAGCTACACTTTCCAGTATAAATTGAACCATTATTAGACGGGAAGCATATACAATGCGAGACCATCCTTTATTGGAAATGAGTAGCTTGATGTCTCGGTGTACCTACTGTACAAAGGTGAGTAACAAAGACAAAAAATGTTCCAAAATGAAGCCTAAAACTACAAAGTATGTTATTCTTTAATAATATTTGATACGTGTAAGTTGTGTGTTACAGAAATTGTTAAATTATGATTTCGGTAAGTATTTAGCAATCAAAGAATATATTTACATTTATTGTATTTTTCACTAGCTTCCGCCAGCGGCTTCACCCGCGTGGTGTGTTGATAAAAAGTAGCCTATGTGTTAATCCAGGGTATCACCTATCTACATACCAAATTTCAATCAAATCGGTCCAGTCGTTTTTGCGTGATTGAATAACAAACATACATGCATACATTCTCACAAACTTTCACATTTATAATATAAGTAGGAAAGTAGGATATAAGTAGGAAGTAGGATTTGTGTATAAATCATATTTAATAGTTCATGTGATTGGATAACTATATATTTACTCATTAGTTCGGATCAGACATAATTTCATACATTACATAATATAAACTCACGCCTATTTCGCCGAAGGGGTCAGCAGAGGTGTATAAAAATACACCTACATTTCACGAAATGTTTTAAGTCCCGCGTAATATGCAATTTTATCTACATACTTATAAATATTGAGTACACTTTTTTCGAATGTATATAAGTCCCTTCGTACTGTGATAGCTATATTTGTTTCACAATATTTATTATGAAATTACGAACACTGTTTTCTTCTCTCTCGATTCAATTTTGTAGCTGTGTGCGATGCATATCTCATTGTTAAAATATTAATTTTCAGGATTCAGAAGAACCATTATTCAACTTTGTTCCCATGGAAGCAGTACATTCAGATAGAAACAAGGGAAATCAATTGCATCTAAAAAGACCAAATGGTGAAGATAACAGTGTGACTTCGTATACATTTATAAAAAAACCTGCCCTGGGATTCAAGATTGTACGCATTGAAATATATGATGCCAAAGATTTCATGGACCGAGAAGACACCCTCTGCAAATGTAAAGCGGAGTTGTGTGTACAACATGTCGTAAAACATGTATTATTCGACGATATTTACAAATCCGTAAATGAATTAATTCAAAAGATTCAAAATAATTTAGAGAATTAAAGAAATAAATGTTCAGATATAAATTTTGGTTTTATTTGTTAAAAGATTCACTACAATATCTTGATATGTAAGAATGTATTATTATTATTATATTACCCATAAATAAATAAATATATTTCAATTCTCGATATGATACGTTCTTATCATACCGATATGATACATTCTTATCATACATACTTTATAGAGTTGCTGCGTGCAAGCTGAGCGAGAGCAACTGATTCAGTAAGTATACCGTATGTTAAAATTAGTATCAATCAGAAACAGACATCAGTTTTCGAGAAGTAAACTTTTTTCTAGTATTGTTAAGTTATTATAAAAAATGGTAAATTTATTTATCATTGGGTATTACGGAAGATTTATGAACATGTCCGTTCCGTAGTTCTCAAACAAATGATTAAGAGGATATTTTTAGTAAGTATTTGAATGATCGAGACAAAAATGTTTGAATGATTCAGTTCTAGAGAAAACGAAATCAGTTCTGTAGATGTTGCTAAGGAAAACGGTTTGAATAGATCAAGTTATTGAAAGAACAACAATCAGTTCTCAAAAACTCAAAATCACTTCTCGATAAGTTTAAATTGGGCTATCTGGATCTCCTGTGATCCAGATAGCCCAATTTAACACTACTATAGCGAGTTCGGCAGCTTCTCTGTGAGGATGCGCATAAGCTCGGCGTTCATGAGGTAGTGTTCCTTTTTCAGCGCTCGCAGTGTGACGATGCCACTTCGTACACGGCTGGCGAAAGTGCAGATGTCCTTCGGTGCTTCTCCGCAGCGTGGCAGCCCGCGCAGTCTGTCTGTCTCCGCTTGCGCTATTGAGTCGGGGCGGCCAAACTGAAGCTCCAACTCCTTCATGATGTCATCCGGCCTGGCGTTGCCGTTGCCGATAAGCTCGGAACTAACTGTATCAAGCGCTCTTCCTCGCAGGCTTCTTCTCAGCCTCGCCGTATTTTCCACATCGTTGAAATATGGTCGCGTTGTCTCATAGATGGCGCGGAACGATAGCCATTCTGTATGCAATCCACTAAAGTTCGGCAGCGTCATGATGACTTTCGATGCAGCAGGGTTGTGGTACACCGGTTTCTCTTCGCTTCTATTGCCGGCTAGCGATGCGATGGCGGAGGTGAGCTCCGTGATAAACGGACGGAGCCCTTCACCCCCTGCGGTATCTTCAACTGGTTTCTTCATTGATGGAAGGGCTTCAGTATCGATGGTCTTCGAGGGGGGGGGGGGGCTCTGGTTTGTCCAGGGTACCCGGCAGTCTATGTCCTCCCTCGGCGGCGGCATCCCTTCCAGGAGCAGTACTTATTCCACGCAGGACCGGATTCACTATAACCGCGGAGGGGGGGGGGGCTCGGGCAGGTCCAGGGTACCTGGTGGTCTATGTCCTCCCTCAGCGGCGGCGTCCTGCGGGTCTGGTTCCGGAGCTTCCTCCAACCAGGAACGGATGTACTCTTCATTCGAATTTCTGTCGTCCATATAATCGTCGTCCGATTCTTCCTCGGCCCGCTGAAGTGCTATTTGCGCTAGCTCCAACTTAATTTTCAGTAAGTCTTCACGCGCTTTTCTAATTTTTCTATTTGATGCCGTCGATCTGTGCGACGGTGCCTTAAGTTCGGTACGGGCGTCACCCCGGGTAGTCATCGGTACAGCTCGGTTGTATGTCTTTCCGCAAGCCTTCAGTGTTCCTCCTGAACTATATTCTTCAGCACTGGTTCCAGGCGGCCTCAGTGATGACGACGCCTCGGTCTGCATCAACGACGACGGCGCTGGTCGCTCTTCACCCCCTCGCGGGGTAGGGGGGCGCGGTCGGTCTTCACCCCCCCGCGCGGCGGGGGAACACGGTCGGTCTTCACCCCCTCGCGGGGCAGGGAGGCAGGGCGGCGCCTCACTTCCCCTCTCAGCTGCGGGGCAGGGTAGGTCTTCACCCCCCCTCGGGGGAGGGGGGGCTGCTCACTCCCCTCGGTGGTGGTTGGAGAGAACGGCGGCTGGTCGTGCACGATGGGGGGTGTGCGGCGTCCCGGTCTGGCGTCGATGATCCAGGCTTGAGCGGCTCTTCCTTGCGATCTTGTCACAGGCATACTCGCTGTTTACAACTCTTCAGTATAAGTATCTTCAGCTGAAGTTCCTGGCTCGCTTCCCAGG
Source organism: Helicoverpa zea x Helicoverpa armigera (assembly GCA_033682625.1). Lineage (NCBI taxonomy): Eukaryota > Metazoa > Arthropoda > Insecta > Lepidoptera > Noctuidae > Helicoverpa > Helicoverpa zea x Helicoverpa armigera. The sequence goes on along the minus strand of JAWIIS010000090.1, from coordinate 142,828 downwards.
CGATCCGGGTCGCAAGGACCAAACAGATGTGCGGGACGAACGTAGCTCAGAAGCAGGTACTATGGGTGGCTTCGAGACGTTGACGCCCCGTCGGTCGCTGGTTCGTGGACGTCTGGGCGAGTGGACAGTATTTACGATGTGGCGAGAAACAGGAATATCAGAAACAAGAATACGTTTAGACGGGTTTTAGACTCTCTGCTACTATGGGTTCAGGAATGCCGGCGAAATAATAAGTCTTCATATACAGGGTTATAGGTAAAACACTAACAACCTCTCAGGACCATATTACTAATATCATAAACTAAAACTTTTGTTCTATGACTTTTAATAATTCTCAGATTTTAGTTCATCAAAATTTTCACACAAAAATTAAAATATTTCAAGTGAACGCTCTAAAATTTACGAAGTCTATGCGAAGCACAGTAAACAGTAGTACAAAAGACAGCGGAGGGGAGCGGGGCTCGGGCGGCGGCGGGGGAGCGTTTGAACTTGACCTATTTACGAGCGGCCATCAGTCGTTTTTATGCGCCCGCGTCGCATCATACGTGTCATTGTAGCGAAATTCGGTGGTACGAACGTAATTATCTTTACAGTATGGTGTATCGATATTCAAATGTCGAGTACACGGAAATGGTGCGAATGCTGGCTAGGTGTGATGACAATGTTTCGGAAGCCTGTCGCCAATACGCCATACGATTCCCAAACATCCCTACACCTAGCTGAGTAATAATGCTAGCCGCCACACAGCGGTTACTAGATTACGGGCAATTCCGGCATGCCATCAGGGATAGTGATCGTCCACCGAGGCACACAGTACGTGAAGAAGACGATATTTAGTTTTTTTTATTTGACCTTTTCGTAAAAAGGCGGGAAATCGTAGCGTAGCGAGTTACCAATTCAAAAGTCTGACTAGGTACAGTCAACTTCAGGTCAGTGGTAACAGTTTTATAGGAAAATCGTACTTATTACTACTGAGTTAAGGTGCATGACAGTTACCACTGATGTGCAGTCTACCGTACGAGAATAGTGCGCGGGAGGCGTAGGGTAGGTAAAGATCTTGCATTCACTGTAATGTGTGATAATTTCGACTCGTCCGCACACTCTAAGGTCGACTAATCGCTCGACTGGTCTCGATCGGGCCTTTTGTTGGTGAAGAAATGGTAGGGGCGTGCAAATTTTATCACTATAGCAAAATAGAGTTGAAATGTGTTAGATAGACCAATGAAATCTTGTAGGTTTGTTTTTGGCAAATGTATTTTGTTTTATAAAGAGTCATAGAACAAAAGTTGTAGTTTATGATGTTAGTAATACAGTCCTGCAAGGTTGTTAGTGTTTTACCAATAACCCTGTATTTTTCAGGAGTCTTGAAGGTACGAGCTTCGACGCACTACCATACTACTATTACACTATTTACTTTTTCACTATTTACTATTTTGTACTATTAAAAATCTATACCGATGACTACGATTGTACGGCGGCGCTTGCGCACCGAATGAGCTCGAAACTTTACCGTAACGAGCGCCTCGATTTCTCGTCCCTCCGACCAACCTCAGTTTTATTGACCTTTCAATTTTACAGCAGTATTACAAATAATTGGTACATGATAGCATTACGGGACACATAGCGTCAGACCCCCCATGAAGTGCGCCACTGAACTATACTATACACACCCTGCATACCTTCAGGGCTGAAACACTATAACCGAATAAACTATGAAAACTATGTGAAATCAGCCCTTGTGCCCTTGTTGATTATCTCGAAATAAAAAACAAACTATGGGGGTTATCTCGATACGAAAGGCAGTGTGTGTTAGGGCATTTCATGGGCTATCTGGCGATAGTAATCCTAACAATGTGACCTAAGCCCTAGTATTGTTAATTTGCATGTGAAAATGAAAGTCAAAACACAGACATTATTTATTGTTCTATAACTTAAACTATTAACAATATTTCTATAAATTATGACTGTTTTGCATTAAGACAAAACAGGTATTATATGTAGAAGAAAACACAGCAATGATGTGAAGAAGCAGTCCTATGATTCTGTGAAAATATCGAGAATATCAGTCATATCTGTATACAAATCGAGAATATCCTCCCAATTTCTGTCACCACAGGGCTATCTGTCATACTTTACCGCCAAATTTTCAACCGGCGCCATTGCAGTCTTCATCATCAGCAAGAACCTTGGCTCATTGCTGTGTTTTCTTCTACATATAATACCTGTTTTGTCTTAATGCAAAACAGTCATATTATATGTCTTCGAAAACACAGCAATGATGTGAAGACCTGTTTGATATCTGCTGGTGATCAGAAATTATAAAACACAAGAATGCAATGTGAGAGTAATACAATGTGTCCCGGCCATAAGTGACCGCCCGAAATTTTTTGAATATTTGTACAAAATTAAGGATAATTTCTTTTATATTTTTGAAAAAAATCATTAAAAAAAATTTATTGTCAGGCCTGTTAATAACAGGCTTTGCTCTTTTTTTACCGAGTAGGAGTCAATTTCAACTGACTGTATTTTTGCATTTGTTTGAAATAGCAGCAAACATTGTTCTGAGCTATTGTAGGAAATATCATGTAGTTTATTAATAAATTAAAAGAAAGTGATATTAAGGGGGCATTTATTGGACTTATTTTGGAAAAACTGAAAAAAAGGCGTTATTTTCTTTGAATTTTTATTTTCTTTTTTTTCTAATAAATGTTTTATTACATTTTTGTTATGTTTGATAATTTTAATTGATAAACTATGATGTCGGCTAGTCAATAAAGAAAAAAGAATTTAAAAATATGTAAAAACTTAGGAAATATCTTAAAAAAACTGCAGCACGTCACAGTATTTACTAAAAAAAATTAAAAAATCATTAAAAAAAAACCAAAGGCGGTAAGTCCCAAATATAAAGGAAATTATCCTTAATTTTGTACAAATATTCAAAAAATTTCGGGCGGTCACTTATCCCCGGGACACATTGTATAATTTACTAGGTACTTCCTTATAACAAACCTTCTTATCACTCTCTTTGAACCATCTTTAACTTTCAATATTTGCTGGGAAAATGTTAAGAACAAAATCCAACCACACTATTAGTTTAAAATATTTATATTTTTCTTACCAAGAAACTCAAATTAAACAATTCAATATGAAAACAAAAAACATAACTTCCTTCTTAGGATTGATAAATAAAAATGCAGTTTAACTGCCACAAATTAACAAATAATTTTCAAACATAAACACTTCAGCTGTTCAGCCTTAATAATTGAGATCAAAATTAAATTATCATAAATAATCAAATATAATCACTATTAATCACATTGTTTTAAAATTATTATAAAGTAGACCAGGGACATCCTCACTGACAGGCTTATTTATATTTCTACAATAATATTTAGAAAAGGTTTCCACACACTTCCAGTTTCCTCTTTCTAATATCTCCTGTATAGGTCTATTGTCTAGCCATCCCCTGGAGGCCACTGCTGACCTTATGCTGCCTGGATAGTAGCCATCTATCTGTGCCAATTTGAAGGCTGACCTCACCCATCCTGAGATCATGGTCTTAGAGGCAGGCTTTGTATCACCGGTGATTGATATAAAAAGGGAATTAACATTTGTAGTTTGATTGCGTCTAGTCTCTGAAATCTTGACTAACTTCTTAACGTTAGTGACTGGGCAAAGCTTAGAATCTTGGTGCTTCATGAGAAGCCAGCCTGATTGTCTATGAGAACTTGTGTCTGTTTTTGAGCCAAATTTTGGCCAGAATGTTACTGTGTCCTCAGTTTCAGCATATCCTTGATCACCAAGCTCCAAAAGTGTAAGATCATGCAACCTTCGGCCAGATGCAAGTAAAAGAATCAATGCAGTGTGTCTGCTTTGATAAAAAAGAGTGTCTGGAAATTCTGAAGACTTTAACCACTCATACAATATTTTAACATCCCATACTGGTAGCTTTGCTGGGCGTGGTTTATAATAAATAAAATAAATAAAATACATTTATTTCAGGTTTCCCCATATAAGATTACAAAACACGAAATACAGAAACAACATCACAAAATATGAAAAATACAAGTTAAATACAAAATTGAATAATAAATACAATGTCAAATAAAATTAAATTTTGAAAAATAATAAAGTAATAAATAAATAAATTAACATAATAAGACAAAGTCGCTAACACGCTACAGCTAAATGCCTACTGCAACACTTTCTAATATAAGGACAGTCCAATCGTCCTGCAATCATTGCCAGGACAGTATTGGAGCTTGCCCGCACCCTGCGCACCAAGGACGCGCACCGCTTGCGCATGGTGCTGTGAAAACAGTCGGTGCGCGCTTCCGCAAACATGCCCGAGGCACTGCAGTAGCGGGGCAGCCCCAACACCGCTCTGAATGCGTTATTATACTGGACGCGGAGGGTATTGTAACTCGCCTGCGTGTAGTTAGCCCACAGGCTGCACGTGTATAAAGATGTGCAATATGCTTTAAAAAGTGTGATCTTAACTTGATCAGAACAGCGTGCAAACCTGCGTGCCAACATATTCGCTCTTTTTGACAAAGCCCTCCGTTCCCGTTCGATGTCAGCATGGTCCCTGAGGTCTGTCGTGACAAAATGCCCTAAGTACTTAAATTGTTTCACCCAGTCTAGGGGAACACCATTAAGGAAAACTGGTGGTATTCTATGCGGGCATTTTGCATTACTCGACTCAAAGACCATGCACTGGCTTTTGGTTACATTATATTTCAGGCCGTGTCCACTCACGTACTCCTCACAGATCTGTATTAGCTTTCTCAAGCCACAAACCGATGCGCTCAGCAGCACCATATCGTCAGCATAACTAAGGTTATTGACGCAAATATCATCAATATGGCAGCCGATACGGGAGCCGCTGAGCGCACCGATAAGCGCATCCATGTAGAGGTTGAACAGGGTCGGTGATGACAATCCACCTTGCCTCACACCGCACTCTAACTTATATGACTCAGACATAGCCCCGACCCATCTTACACTGTTAACCTGGTTCGTATACCAGTACTTAAAAATCGACACAAGTTCGTGTGGTAAGTTAATGTCCTCAAGCTTTTTCCATAGAACGTCGTAAGCGACCAGATCGAAGGCCTTGGACAGGTCGAGGAAACACGAGTACACCGGTGTTTTACGATCAACATAGTATCTGACGGTATGCTTAAGACTCAGTATCGCACTATCCGTAGACAATTGGGGTCTGAAACCAAACTGATTATCATGAAGCACTACGAATTTCTTTAACTGTGTATCAAGCAAACCGTCAAACACCTTTGCTATGATTGTGGCTAGTGAAATAGGCCTATAATTACTTTTATCTGAAAGGTCACCGGTTTTATTTTTCACTATAGGCACTACAACCGTTCTCATTAAATCGGATGGCAGGTAAGAGTGGCTCACGCACAGCGAATAGAACATTGCCAATACTCTAGGTATGTGAGGCCCAGCGTGCTGCAAGTGTTCGATGCTGAGACCATCATGGCCTGGTGATTTGCCCCTTGTCATATCTTTAACAATTTTTCTGACCTCATTAGCAGTGAAACGAACTCCCAACGTCTTATTTGATGTCTCAGCATGGGACACCCCACACGCCGGACCTAGTAGTGATTGCACAGAAAAATGATTTTTAAAGGTATTTGCAATGTCACTATGGTCACTCACCCCGTTGACGCTCACCGGAAGACCAGGTTTTACATTTACTTTGTTTGTAGCCTTCCAAAACGCATGAAAGTCACCCTGCGAATGTAACCGAGCAAGAGCGTCCATTTTCATTTGCTCTTGATGGTCTTGGCAACATTTCAATTTTGACTTAAAGAGTCTCCGACTCTCACACATTTCATTGTACATTAAACCAGTTCTAGGCCTACCACAGGATACCCATTCAATAAACTTCATCCTGGCCGCCCGGTGAGCCTCCCTGACGTGCGCATTCCAGCCCACTAAGCGCGGCCCACTCCGACCCGCCCTCGTGCACTCTCGACCGGCCACAGATGCGTCGCGCAAGGCCGCCACAATGTCCGAATACAACCTATCCAGAGCACGCGCGTGGACATTACTATTACAGTAGGAATCAGCACAGTTTTCATACTCTACAGGAAAACCAATTCTCCCCAATCGTTTATGACACTCGCTGGTATAATGAGCCACTTGTTCCGTCCCTCTCACACCCCATACTACATCCTTGTTGCTTGTACAGTTTGGCTTTTGAGGCAACTTTGGCGTTAAAAGATCTAAGTTACATTCAACGATGAGAGGAAAATGGTTAGACCACAGAGTGTCATGTTTTACATAAACATTTACAACAGTTTGCTTAGCTGCTTGACTCACCACGCAGTGATCCAACCAGCTACAAGACCCGTGCGCATCGCTTATAAAGGTATATGTACCCGAGTTTAAACCCAGAAAGTTAACATCAATACATAACCAGCATTGTTCATTGCAAAAATTTACAAGCTCTTTAAAGAACAATTCATAAATATCAGCATTGTAGTCACCTAACAAGAATACAGATTCAATTCCGAGTTCATCTACAATAGCACTCACCGTACTTAAACAATCCGTAAAGTCCGTCAGGTTTTCCACAGAGTTTGTAGGCATATAAATGCTAATCACTAACACTGGACGATCACTCATTATCTTAATAGCACATACACGAGGATTATCACACTGCACAACTGAAACTTGCTGAAACACACTGTTTCTCCACAAAAGAGCGACCCCACCGTAAGGTCTACCGCGTAGTATGCCGGCTGACGTGTCCACGGCTGAGGTTCCAGTGTAGCCAAAGCCCCTGTCTATCGTGCTTAAGTATGATATTTCCTCAGGGAGTAACCATGTTTCCTGTAGTGCTACCAAATCACAAGTACAGCATAAATCCCTTACACTGTCTATTGAACGCTTAACGCTTTTACAGTTGAAGCTGGCGAAACGATATTGGCATTTATCCATTCTTATTACTGTTGTTTACACCGTTATCAGATAAAAATCTGTTCGAAATTCGATGTTTAAAATTCATGAAACGTCGAAATATGATACCTTGCGGCCATAAGTTTTCGTCCATGTATAATGGTAATTTAGATTCTGATACTTGGAATTTGTAAGCGGTATGATTTCTTTCTTTCTTCATAATTATTTTTTCAAGATACACTGTTTCGTTTGTCTTGCTGCGAATGTAAGTAATTATATCGTTTTCAGTAGTTTCGCTGTGAATGTTGGTAATAAATATGGGAACCTTCCTTTCAGCCGCTTTGAATTGACACTCAACGTCCCGCGCTTTTCCCGTCATGCCCATGTAACGATATTTTGGTTGCTTCTTACGATATGATACCTTTTGCCACCCTTCATTGTTTACATTCGATCTCGTTTCATTTTCATATGTTAAATTTCGTTGTTCTACAACATCATTAGTGTCGCTAGCCACCGCTACCTTACTAATCAGCTGATGCGCTTCCGTCTCTGTCTGTCTTGAGCGCACGGTCGGCATCGTTATTGTTCCCGTCTCCGCACACATCGTGCCGGTTTGACATGCACTTGCCGCCTGAGCATGACTCATAGCAGCGCCTGAGCAAGTCGTTGTCGATAGACAATGTTGCGCACATATTTCGTATTCATTTTGTATCTGTTCTACCCGCATCATTTCGCTGTATTGTGGAGATTTGTTATTTAATTCGTTTTCGCTATTATTGCAAACCTCGTCTCGTGAAGAATTATCTGTATGTGTAATTCCCATCGGGCCATTATCCATTAAACAAGCACTTCTTTCCATATTCACGATTACGGCCGGTTTTGGTGCTAAAGAATCATTTTTGATTCGCAGAAAGTCAGTTTTTAGTTCTTGAAACTGTTCTAACGTAGCATATGTTGACTTTACCTCATCAATAGTAGCCTGCATTCGTAAAAGGTCCTTCAGAAGTTTTGTACAGTCCAGGTGGTCAAACGTAATGGGAGGCAATTTTTCTAACTGTCGAGCCACAAACACGGGAATTTCATCAGGATTAGCAGATTTGAATAGGTTTATGATATCCCCTAGATCTCGTTCTTCCTTCCCTTTGTTTTTCCGTATAATTTTACGCACATTTGACGGAACGGAATCAAAAAGAAGGGACTTAGATTTTTTGATTTCTTCGCTCACAAAAGATGAAACACAAATTCGCACCAATGTTTCTTCGTCTATAACCGACACTTTGTTTTGAATGTATGATAACATCTCATCGATAACAATGTTACATTTATCGCACTTTAAAAAGTTCGTCATTTTTACTCAGTAACTGAGCACTACCGTACGCAACCGTCACATATAGGTGCGCGTGCGCGACTGAACAGGTTAGCTAGACTCACTGCCTTTAAAACCTGCTGAACGAAAAAATTTTTGGCCAAGTTCTCAACCCTAGGTGCACAGTAAGTTGAGACAGCAGACTTGTGCAACATTACCGTGCTGTATGCAAAACCTTTCTCTAAGTATAAATTAGCTAAAAATCTGGCTAGGTCCTTGCCCTCTGGGCACTTATTATCCACTCCATGGGATTCACACCAAAGTATCCATCTTTTTAAAGGTGCACTATACGTATTAATAGTGGAGGGGCGCCAGCTACTTCTCAACAATCTTTGTTCGTCCGTGCTCCAGTCCTTTACTTGATCTCCCCACCCCCAATTTTCCAAGCCTGAAGTACCAGCTTGTCCACTGACGGTGGAGGTAGTCCCGTCGTCCTGTCCAGCAGCACCTCCCTCAGGTTCTCTATGGGAAGTGGGGGTACTTGCGCGCGTGTCTTCAGGTCGGGAAACCAAAAGCACTGGGTCCACTGTGGCGCTATCACAAAGTATGTCCCTCTTGCCTTGTTCAGATGTGCCAGAACCCTGGGCATCATGCTTGGAGGTGGAAATACCCAAGCTGTCTGAAAGTCCCAAGTTTGGCTGAAGGCGTCGCAGAACTCTGCGGAGCCATCCCTTGAGTCTAGACTGACATACCTTGAAACTACTGCCGTGTCTCTTGTAGCGAAGAGATCTATTTCTGGAACCCCCCATTGTTTGAACACTGCCTCCGTGGCTGGTGGCAGCAGGTGCCACTCGGGTACTGACTTTCCCCTTGACAGGCAATCTGCAATGCCGTTTAGGTTTCCTGGCAGGTGGTACGCTGTCAGCGTTATGTTCAGCCGACAAGTCAACTCTAACAACTGGGTTGTTAGGCTTAACAGCTTCAAGGACCGAGTCCCGCCCTGATTCCTTATGTACGCTACTAGAGTCCGATTGTCGGTCTGAACCAAAATGTGGGCATTCTGTAACAATGACCCCTGTGACCTTATTACCGCATAAACGGCATACATCTCTTTTAGGTTCGAGTGCCAGGCTTTTTGGTTCGTGGCCCATTTGCCTGAGAGATACTTGCTGTTTAGACTTGCTCCCCAGCCCGCATCCGCTGCGTCTGTGGTCAAGAAATGCGTTACCTCTTTCTTGAGTAACGGGTTTGGACAGCCCTCTACTGCTTCCAACCACCACCGGAAGTCCTCTCGCACTCCGGAACTCAAGTTTCTCTTCTGGTTTCTCCGGGAGAACTTTCTCAGGAAGAGTTGGGCCTTTCGACAGTGAAGACGGCCCTGGGGAATCGCATAGTTGGCGAAGTTTAGTTTTCCCAACACGCTCTGCAACTCTCTTAACGAGCAGTTGTCCCGCTTTAATAGCTTTGTCAGGGAGGCTTTTATTCCTTCTACTTTTCTGATGGGCAAGGCGATTGTTAGGTACTGAGTATCCCAGACCAGGCCCAAGTATTCCAACCTGTGTGTTGGTTCCGTCACCGACTTCTGGTAATTCACGTGCCATCCCAAAGACTCCAAGACGGCCAACGTTTCCGCAACTTGTGCCATTAACTTGGATCTGTCCTGACAAGCTAGGAGGAAGTCGTCCAAATAGACCAAAAGACGAATGCCTCGATTCCTGAGGATCTCTGCCACCCAGTTTGAGACTGCCGCAAATACACGGGGCGCCGATGATAGGCCAAATGGCAGAGCAGTTAACTGGAGAATTTCTCCATTGTAAACAACCCTCAAAAACCGTCTGTGAGTCTCCGCGACACACAAATGGAAATAGGCTTGGTGAAGATCTATCTTCACTAGCCAGTCGTTTGCTTGAAGAAAGGTAACTATGTCTAATTGTGAAATTAGGTAAAAATGCTTTGTGGCTATGTACCTGTTCAAAGCCTTGAGGTCGAAGATGGGTCTCAATCCCCCATCCGCCTTCTTTATTAAAAACATTTTGGAGAAGAAACCGGGATCCACCACTGCTGGCTTCTCCAGGATGCCCTGCATCTTTAAATCCTGAATCACTCTTGTCATTTCCAGGGAAACTTTGGTGGCTATACACTTTAAAAAGTTCTGACCGGGGTATGTCAGGGGAGGTTTGCTTCTGAATGGCAAGCGGTAATTGGCTATGGTGTTTAAAATGAACTGGTTTGCTCCCAACTGAGCCCATCTCTCCGTGGAGAATTTTAGGCAACCTCCTCTGAACACCCGGTGAGAGTCATTCTTCTTTAGATCTGGTGGACTTATCGTTACTGGCTGTGTTAGTGGAACGTTGACGAAAGGGCCGGTTTTTATTAGAAGTATGCTTAAATTTCTTATCAAACTTTCTAGACTTATTTTTAAAATTATTTTTTCTATTTTGAAAGGGCTCACCCCGCTCTGTAACTTTCCTTTCCTTGAGGTAGGTTGGAGTATTCAGCCAGACCTGAGACCCTCCGAGGGACTGTATAATAGGCTGTAGTGCCTCTCTGCTAAATAAATGTTCAGCACTAGGTGGAACATTCCTCAATGTGTTCCTAAGGTTCGTATTTGAAATTTCTTTCAAAATCCTGTCCCGCCTAACCTCAATAGATTCAGATCGTTTTCCACAAATAATTTGCATTGTGGTCTCTGAATTTTTGTAACTCGAAGACCCAGGTCCAAAAATCTCTGACATTTTGTCCACCAATGACTTAGGGTTCAAATTAGTTGGATCCGCGCTAGCCCAATCTACAATATTCTGTAAACCCGATTTCAACAATTGTCTTTGCTCTAAGACTTTGTTAGATATACCAGCTAAAAACATTTCAGTAGCAGCTAAATAATCCTTATTCTTATTAAAGTGACACAACTCATCATTGACCATAAGGCCTGTAAATCCTGGGGTTGCAAGGCAACCTTGCAAAGCTTGCTTGTATCTAATGCCCTTCCAAGCCTGCGAGTCAAATTGTTGCAGCTTATTTAACTCATTAAACCTATCCTTATCACTAGGTGGAATATTTTTCTTACTGTCTATCTCGGTGCTTAAGGCACCCAAATTTAGAGAGAGCGACTCGGGCTGTGCCGGCAAAGTAATAAATTGTTCCGCACAACTGTCCTTAGCAGCAGAAGGCTGCGAGCTCGTTATTGTACTATTTGGCGCTGCCCTACCATTATAGCAGTAACCTGACTGATATAAACTTAAGTAATTAGACAAATACGCCATTTGCGACATCAAAGTATCAACACGAGGATCGGTACGGACATGTTTAGACTTGTACTTACGGTTCCTCGCCGACGCACGAGAACGCTTATTAGGCAAGGGCGAAGCCGTGCCCTCCTCAAACTCCGAGGATGAGGAGGAACTACTTTCCAACGCCCTCGAGCTTGTCGACGACGATTGCCCTCCATCCGGAGCGGCCGCGTCTCGCTCGCGGTTCTCGCACGTATTACTCACCGAGTCCATTTTATTATATAAACTGCCGTGTTTTCTAAAGAAAAAGCACTGAATAACTCACTTTTACACTGACTTTTTAACTTTTTGCAGTTGACAAAAAATTTTTCATGCGTTTTGAACGAATCACAAGAATGCAATGGCGCCGGTTGAAAATTTGGCGGTAAAGTATGACAGATAGCCCTGTGGTGACAGAAATTGGGAGGATATTCTCGATTTGTATACAGATATGACTGATATTCTCGATATTTTCACAGAATCATAGGACTGCTTCGTCACATCATTGCTGTGTTTTCGAAGACATATAATAAGTTATTTTCTATACACTGAGACCTAGGCTTTCAGTTAAACACTATTTCACAAATGAAAGTCTAGGATTTTTACTATCGAGAAATGTTTACATAGGCAAATCAGGCCTTAAACGGCAGAACTATTATGTTTATTATACACAATTATGTAGGTTAAGGTTACCGCTACAAAACTATTACAATTTGGTATCAAAAAACACTATAATTTACAGATTAAATCACTATCAAAATCTGAACACAATTCTACAAGGTGTTGATTTGCATTTGTGCCATAGTTCAGGAGGAGGACATACAATACGTAAATAATCGATTACAATTACAGTAGATGGGAAATAACTAATATGCACTGCTTTTTTTGTCATTGTAATGTCGTGGTATTTCCGAAGTAATCCAATTTTATGAATGAAATTTATGAGTGATCGTTGCGTATGCTTTGTGTTTGCGTTTGTGTGAGGGTGCAGCACGGTTTTAACGCCAGTAACATACGCGCCAAGTTTAAATAAGGCTAGATGACATTTACGGAATTCCGAAAAAAAAATTAAGAAAAAAAATTACGTACCAATTTTTTTATTGATTTGGGTCGAGAATCATTAGCATAATTACCTCCTTGAATATGGCACGGATGCAAATCAACAGCTTGTATAACTATTTAGAATGAACGAACGAATGAAAAAACATTCCTTGGCGCGGCTCACGGCACTTTTTGCTCATTACCCTCATCACAAAATTGTTAGAGTATAAATAGTAACGCGCATACACGAACACTCAGGCATTATGATTTTGCACTCGCGGCGCACGGATGCGTCTGTCGCGAACAGAGTCCATGCGCTCGCGCCGAGGTTATCCAACACTAGGATTCAATTGATTTATGACCGAGTTTGCACCCACCGAATATATGTATTTCTATAGGTAGTTCTCAGGAATAATTGGACGTAGTTAAGCAGAAAGGACTCACTGCACAAAAAGTTACTTTTGAGATAATTGCGTTTAAAGTTTTAGCTGTAATTTCTCTAACAAAATGGAAAATATTTTAAAATATTTTCCCGTGGTTACTAAGAAGGTATCTTATATTTTATTTGACCATCAACTTATTATTAAATTTTGCTATAGATTTTGAAATAATTAGTAAAATGTGGATTGAGTCCTTACAAATAAACTTATGTTTGAAAGACTGATATCTTTTTTTTTATTTCTCAGTATGGACTCAAAACTACCCATTGACTAGAAAATAATTAAATAAAAAAATAAAACAAGTGCAACTCTTTTATGAGTTGTATATTAAATTGAGCTTAATCATAACACTAACCTAATTACGTAAAAATTACACAAAAATATACAAACGTTAAAAAAAAAATAACAAAAACAGTTCAAAAGTTGACCATTAACTGTCTTCCTCCAGGTCGAAATCAAGAGATGGCCCGTATCCATCAACATACTCACTGGTACAGTTTCCTTTAAGGCTATCATAAAATGCGTGACAGTCTTCGGGTATTAAGGAATACGTGGATCTGAGATCTTCGAGCTTTGCTTGAGGAATGGCTTTGCCCTGGGGCCAAAGAACGTCAAAATCTTCTTCTGAAAATTGGATAGAAATCCCTTTGCTTTTTTTCGACACATCCAGGTTTTGAATTTCTCCACTCTCTAACGTCAAAGTAATTAAATATGGATCTTCCTTTTTCAATAAAATTTGTTTAGTTTTCAACCAGTTTACTTTATTTTTATTTGTACATATTTTGCGGTTAACTATTTTTTTTTCAATGTGTTTTGTGCTTAAAAAATGTTGTTTATTCATTCTGATGACCTGAAGGGGATTTTTCTTTTTACAGATTTTCATGATATTCATGTATTCTTCTGCGGTGTAAATGCGCTCATGATGCTTGAGCTCACATTCAATTTTGCTAAAGTCAGTGTCATTAGGCAAAAAAGAATGGCCGGACTCTAAATATTTGAAAGTTATCGTTTCAAGATTTGGATGGCTATTGAGTACAGTTTTTAGCATCAGGATTATTTTAATATTTCTATTTTGTCCTCCGCAGCAATCGCTCCAAAGGACTAAATTCTCTACGCCATCTTTCATATCTTTTTTTATGAAATTAATGAGGCACGAGCCAACTTCTTGGGCTCCTCGTCCGGCTTCACCTTCAACCCAGATGTTACATCGTCCTTGGTCGTTAGAGCCAACGTGAATCCCAGCATTGTATACCCAAAGCTGACGTTTGTAAAACACTATGTTAGTCGGTATTCGGGGTAATGGGAGCGTTTTTTCTAGATCGTAGGTAAGACATTCAAATTTGGGATCTGTTTTAGCCCGAGCCATGTCTTGAGACATTTGCTTACGTAATTCTTCCGCTCTCCTTTGATGTAAATCTCTCTGTAGAATTAACTGTTCTTTTTCTTCTGGTACACAACACTTCTTGATCTCTAGGGCTAATAAATCACATTTCTTGCATGTATCTTTTTTTAACGATTTACAACGGAGATTGAAATTCGTATAAAATATATGCTTCAGGGTAGCAAAAGAGACGATTTTTTTCTCGCTGCCGTACACTTTTTTGAATTCTTCAAGGTAGATGTCGTAAAGGAGATGGCCAAATTTTCCTAGAAAAAAAACCCAGAATCGACAGCAATGAAATGGTTACCAATAGGTTCTTTATGATAGACCTTTGATGGTGCCAAAAAATCCAGACTGAAATCCATGGGGTATAGGAGCTATTTCATATTATCGCAAAAATAGGTTATGTTGAATATATGTTGATTTTAAAGATTATTAACATCAAGGGACATAAAAAAGCAAAGTAAACTAACATTATACAAGCCACTAGTAACAACCCCATAGTTTCAGAGTTGACCTGGTGATTAAAAGGTCTTGTATTTAACCACTCCAGATACGATTAAGCACCGACCTTACCTACTTGGAGAGGTTTCGCAGTTACATGCAACCTTCACAACTGGCTATGAAATGTTTTTGGAGAAATTGTCTTTGAAAATCGCGCCATGTGACATTGTCAAATATAACAAATGACTTAGCAATGTAAAACGGTCCAATCACGAGTCTGCATTCAACTTCTAACGAACATCAAACAGTAAAAGTAAACTTTTTTGTGAACTAAAATCTTGATCGAAAAAACGTTATAAAAGGAGAACCCCATGGTTTTTAGATGTTTTGAAATACTTTTTAAAATCCACAAATTATACTGAATCCAATCATACATATGAAGTTCCTCTCGACTCTGGGTGTTTTTTTGGCCATCTCCTTTTTTGGATAGTCATACCTAGTTTTAAATATTGCGTGCCATTGTTTCGTTCTCTTCTGTAATGAGATTCGTATTTTGGGAGGGAATTAATAATATTTTTGACAAAATCGATGTCTTCTTCAGGAGTCTTGTTCCAACCACCTTGTTTTAAACCCCTTTTGTCGTTGAAAGTTTCATCTGTTCGCTTTTTGGTCAAACATATGTCAACTCTTTTAGACGATATTTGAAAATTTTTCAAAAACATTTGCTTACAGACGACGTTCTCGCCAATATAGTAGTTTCTTCGATACTGTCGAGGTTTCTTTTTGCCGGTTTTGCTCTTGGTTAAAATATATGATCGAGCTTTTTCAGATTTTTTGACACTATTCAAAATAAATAACAGCTGAGCATCATAGGACCCCAATGTTACAAACCTATCAAACTCTTGTCTTCGTGTTTCTGTTGGAACAAGTAAATGACAACGTTGCTTGCAAGTGCACGTATAATCATAGAATACTTTTGATTTTACTAGTTTGTCTTTGACATGATATGGTAAATTCATGTATTTCCTACTCTTCTTCTCAGAGATACAATATTCTGGATGTTTTCTTTTGCGTCCACATTTGGAGCGACCCTTAGTTTGCAATGCGTCATTATTTTCAGTAATAGGATGGGCGACTTCAGGTTCGGGTTGAACTTCAGAGCTTTGACAAATTGAAATTATTTCACCAACCGTTATATCATCGTAAACGGCATTAGTAACAATTAATTGGTTTTCATCATCATGTCGCATTTGTGGGGTTCTGTCAGTTTTACTCTGATTATCGTGCACCATAGCAACATGAGTTTGAATCAAACCCTCCGTTACAGGTTCATTTTCCGAACTGTCACTCTCAGGAATTTCAACGCTCTTCCTTCTTTTTTGTTTTACAGATGAATACGAAGAATCAGTTTCTTCTCTACTATCAGGTACATAATCAGATTCAGTATCATTGTCGTAGTCTCCATCTTCTTTAAGGTCCATATACGCATGACCAACTGTAGAGAAATCTTGATTGAGGGTTTCGAATAACTCTAATGTACTCGGTGACATTGGTGGTATTGGTGAGTTATTTTTTTCAGCTTCTTTCCGCGTAGCAAGAGGAGTTAGTGGAGAATATGCAGGAGCAGCTGGTGAGTCAAGACCTGATGAAACCAGTAGAATAGCGTATAAGAATCATAGCAGTCACCTTAGCTTGCTCATTTTCTTACATGGTGAAGTTAAGAAGAAAATCAAATAGGAATAAGTTTTATTGACTTACATGTTTCCGCTATGGTTTTGCGCAAAGTCACAAGTGGTGTCAATGGAGAGTACAGAGGGGCAGCTGGAGATTCAACATCTAGTTGGAAGAAGAAAGTGGATAGTGAGGAATAAAAAGTAAGTTCATTTCCATTTTGTTCTGTGCGTGCATGTTGTGTGTATGTGTATATGCATATATGCACAACAAGTGAATTGTGGTAAACCCACCTGATTTCGTAATATCATCCACTTTAGTTACAGCCGGAGTCGCTGAAGAGCGCAAATAAATACTTGTCGGAGGCGAACATCAGGATGGCACTATCGTCCGACATCAGTTAGGGTAATCAAGCAAAGAGATAACTCAAAGAAACTCAAAACTCAAACGAACTCAAAAGTCAAACGTTTATTCAAATTAGTCAGAACAAAAGACAGCCCCCAAAACGCCCGCCCTTCGCCACTTCCTATGTGTTTTGGCTTGGGGAGAAGAAGTGGCGGAACAAACTCCCCAGCAACACATGTCTGTCTGTTAGGTTAGAAGAACCTTTACACTTTAATTTCAAAAGACACTTTACACACTTTACAATATGGATCTACAACAGTACTACAACACTAGGCAATAACACTAGGTACACTACACGTAACGAAAGGCAGTATCGAGATGTGCGCAGCACGACGACTCGACCAAGACTGAGCTCCGCGGACGCCACGCCGACCACCACTACTCTGCCAAGCGCGCCAAAATGTTGTTTCACCGGAAACGCCACCAGAGGGCGCGCTTGCGTGACGTTTAGTGTCCGTACTATTGACAGTCTCCGACATACTATTATCTTGAAACCCGTCATCTGAAAATGTAAAAAATATCATTAATCACTCAACTATGCTATTCCTTAGGCCTTTAATTCATATCATAGTCAATTTTTTCAGATACCTTTGCAGTTGATGTCCTTGGACGCATCTGTTTCAAGTTCTGAAGAAGTCTCAGGTATTTCTACAAATTGAGAGTTGTCATAGTAGAAGTATTGAATTAGTAAATAGGGTGCTCGTAGGCTAAGGCATACGCGTAAAGCTTAGTTGGTGCAATTTTATTAGACATTAGTAGTTAAAAGGAATCAAACATAAACCAAAAAAAGGCAAAACTATAGCGTTTAGTACAGCAAAATCCCACAAACATTATACCCTGTAGCCTTACAGCTGATCATGCTATATTAATTCTCATTTTTTTTTTAACCATTAAAAAATAATAAAATAATATGTTATCATGAATACCGCAAACCACAACAAAAAGTGCAACAGACAATACAAATAGGACACTAGCAATTCTTATGCAGGTAGATTGTAAAAAGTATTGACGGAAATACCCAGATAGGTAGGTAACTAAAGGACAATGGGCAGATTGGTATACCCCACCAATAGCAATGTCATATATATCATTGGATAGGCCTTTTTATGTAGAACAACATTTACTATGACAGCTTTGCTGAAATGTTTGTCCGTTCTGAGATATAGATGAAAAACTGTGCAAAAGTTAGAACTAAGTAATCTATTGATAACTCAAGTTTTTAAAGGAAAATCTAAGTACTACCAAGTGTAAGTCTTGTAAGTGCTACCTGCTGTGCCCGTTAGGGTCCATAATTGTTACTATTATGTAGCATTTCAACCTTTTATTGTATCAACTGGATTTTGGGCGTAATGAGAAACCGCACCAATAGCAAAGTCATATATATCGTTGGATAGGTCTTTTTAATTGGAACAATATTTACTATGACAGCTTTGTGTGTCTTAAGGAGTGTCTTAAGTGTAGAAAAGTACTTTCTAGGAAAGGATCTCATTTTATATGTCAAGGACAGTGCCAGGGTACCTATCATAGAAGCTGCGTAAAAGGCTTGGCGGCCGATTTGAAAGCTGGTAAAAACCGAATATATTGCAATAACTGTGAAGAAGATGAGTCGGATAGTGAGGACCAGGAGGAAGACGGCCGAGAGCCAGACAAAATCCTAAAGGATATTCAAAAAAATGTACGTGCAATTCCTGGACTCATTAAACAGCTGGAGTCCATAAAACATAGTATGTCATTACTCTCCGATAAGTACGATACCCTACTAACTGAACATGAAAAATCGAAAGATAAAATACATAAACTAGAGAAGACAGTAGAACACGTCAACAACAAGTGCACATACCTGGAAAAATGCAACGTCGCGTTAGAACAGCGTGTGCACGATTTTGAGCAAAATACACGCAAACATAACATCGAAATTGTAGGTATAGAACAGATGCCGGATGAAAACGTAAAGGAAATAGTCAACAAGATTGGAAAGATAATTGATGTCAGCAGCGATGATATAGATTGGGTGAGGAGAAACCAGCCAAGAAAACAAGGAGTAAAAGCTGCTTCAATTATCGTCGGATTTAAGACCTCGGGAACCGAATCCCGTGACGCCTGGCTGACTCAACGTCGAAAACTCTCGGACATCACAAGTGACAAAATAACCGGTGGAACCAACAATAGTAAAATATATATAAACGAAGATCTGACGAAGGCTACTAGAACACTGCTATGGAAAGCAAAGAAAGAACTGCACAACAATTACAAGTATATATGGATTTCTAAAGGTAAAATTTTAGTCAAGAAAAATGAAGATGAAAATTCGATCTGGGTGAGATGTGATAACGACATCAACGATCTGCTCAAAACGAAATCTAAGGTACAAGTCTAATGTCCTTATTCTTAACAGGTACCTATATTCATAATATTCACGTAGTAAGTGTCTAAAATTGTATCAAAATTCACTATCCTAGACAATATTGATATAATTAGTGATAATACAATTACAACATCCGAAGTAGAAAATTTAAAAACGTGGATATCATCTGTTAAATATAAAAATGACCTTTGTATTTTACACTTAAATATTAGATCTTTAAAAAAGAATTTTCACGAACTAACTGTTACTTTACATGATAATTTAAAATATATCGACATAATAATAGTTACCGAACCAAACATTAATTATTCTATGATAAACTTCTATAAAATTAAAGGATTTAATATCCATAGTGTTACAAGAACGGGGCGAACCGGAGGTGGCGTACTAGTTTATTCGCGCGAAACTTTGAAGGCACGATTAAATGATACGGAATGTATATGTCACCGTAAGATTACAAACATCGTTAGATTACAATCTATCTCGAGAGATTGTAAGCTGTCGAATTATTGTGAACCGTAACATCTGATTGCAATTTAACGCATTATTTTTCGCTATATTATAATCTATCGATGAGAAATTGTCAAATTGTCAACTGTCCGAAAGCTCTCCCTGATTGGTCAGTCTTTTTGTAAGATCGACCAATAATCCGTTCTGTTCCCATGGCGGTCCCGTAGAGTTAGGAATGAAATAGAGGTGTCAGTTAAATAAAATAAATGCTCTTCAAAAATTCTTCAAGTATTTATTATTTAGTACGAGTATGTAATTAATATTCCTGACATATGGAGAGAACAAATTGTAACGAAATATTTATTCTTCAAACACAAATTGAAATTGGAAACATATTGATTTCTAACACTTACGCGAATATTAGACATTTAAATAAAACTACTTTTACGGATTTTATCGCGGTTACATTATATTATTTAATCCCGACGTTTAAAACCGACCGCGATAAAATCCGTAAAAGTAGTTTTATTTAAATGAAATTGGAAAATTATAAGAAACTTTTATAAAAAAAAAAAAACAAAACAATTAGGTAGTTTGTCTTCAAACACAAATTCATTCCTAACTCTACGGGAACTCCATGGCAACAGAACGGCTGGTCGTGATTGGTCGATCTTACAAAAAGACTGACCAATCAGGGAGAGCTTTCGGACAGTTGACAATTTGACAATTTCTCATCGATAGATTATAATATAGCGAAAAATTATGCGTTAAATTGCAATCAGATGTTACGGTTCACAATAATTCGACAGTTTACAATCTCTCGAGATAGATTGTAATCTAACGATGTTTGTAATCTTACGGTGACATATACAAAACATGAAATCGGCAGAGTGTGTTTCCATTGCACTAGACAGCGAGAGTGATCCGATTTATTTGCTATGTATTTACCGACCACCAAAAATTAACAAACAAGATAAAACTAGACAATTTCTCGAAGAATTACGTAAAGTATTAGAAAATTTACCAATAAAGAATAATTTAATTATATGTGGAGATATAAATATAAACTTATTAAAAAGTCAAGACTGCCGGGTAATGGAATATGAAACTTTATTAGCCGAATTTGGTTTAATTAAATGCATAAATAAAATAACACGTAAAGAAATTATGAAAGGAAATGTAGTCGAATCATGCCTAGACCATATATATATTAGAGCACCTTCAGCACAAATTAATTCCGCGGTAATACGTCAAAAAATATCGGATCACTTTCTCGTGTCTGCCGCAGTGCAGTGGAACCGCGCCACACAAAATAGTGTGCGAGCTGGCAACAGCGCATCGCGCGGACGCGGGCCATCAGGTGGCGATCGGAGCGGGAGAAATATGCCTACCGCGAGTTGTCGCCGTGTTCTTGATAATCGGCAGGTTCGGGAACGATTATTGAGTACTGACTTTAAAGCATTGCTGTCTATCGAATATCCAATTGAATTGTATAACTCACTTACGCAGCTATTTATTGAGATCTACAATGATTGCTATAAAACTGTAAACGTTAGTGTAAGCTCTAGAAATAAAAGTTGGGTCACAGATTATTTAAAGATTTAATAAAGGAGAGAGATAGACTGTTCAAGGTTTGGTGCAATGATCCAAAGAATATGATAAAAAGATTAGAATATACAAAATATAGAAACAAATGTTGTAAAACTATTACTAAATGTAGCAATGAATATGATAAGCAAAGTATTATTAACTGTAATAAAAATATTAAAAAGATATGGGATAGAATAAATATATTATTAGGAAATAGCAAGCCATCTCTAGATACTGTGATATTATCTAATATGCAAGCGCAGGGAAGTACGAAAGATATAGCGGATGGGTTTGCAACTACTTTTGATGAGGAAATCCAACAAATTAAACATATATGTGATGACAAATGGTTAAGTAGACACAGTTACGTACAAAAACCCGACAAAAATATGAGGTGGCAACCAGTGACTCAAAATTACGTTGCGAAAATCATCAAAAACATGGACGCTAACAAATCACCTGGAAGCGACCTCATACGTATGTCAGATTTAAAAATAATAGTTAACGAAATAAGTCCTGTCATAGCGAAGTTAATTAATTTATCCGTAGAAAAACACAAATTTCCAAAAAAATTGAAAGAAGCAATAATACGTCCTATATATAAAAAAGGCAACCGCAAGACATACTCTAACTATAGACCGATAGCAATTTTATCCAGTATTGACAAAATTATAGAAAATGCATAATAAATCAACTTAGCACCTACTTACGCACACATAACATAATAAATAAATCACAACACGGTTTCCAAAAAGCAAAGAGTACTAATACACTACTGTCTAACTTTACCAACGAAATTAACAACTACTTAAATGATAAAAAGTTCGTAGTCGCAATATTTTTTGATTACAAAAAAGCCTTTGACACCTTAGAAACAGACACTTTAATAACATCTTTAGAAGAGTGTGGTGTGGAGAAGCCTCTGAAGGAATGGTTCAGAGACTACCTCACATCACGCTCTTACCGAGTCAAGATAGGCGACACGTTGAGCGATGAAAAAATGGTCCGTTGCGGGGTACCGCAGGGCTCAGGAAGTGGTCCCGTATGCTATTTAATGCATGTTAATAGTCTGTGCAATGTGCTACAGCACTGCTCGGCGCATATGTTCGCGGACGACCTCTGCGCCATGCGGGCCGGTACGGACCTCGCTGAAACGTGTCGTCTGGTGCAGCAAGACGTGGATGCCGTAGTTAAATGGTCCCATGATAACGGCATAGTATTAAATACGGATAAAACACAATACATCATTATTCATTCACCTTACTTACCACTAAAGGATAATCCTCTACCACTATACACTCATACATTTGGTTGCATTCATGGTGGCCTTGTCAATTGTGGCTGCAAACCTATCCAAAGAGTAAGTTGTGTAACTTACTTAGGAGTTAAAGTCGACGAGCATTTCTCATGGAAAGAACATATAGATTTCTTGTGCAATAAACTTAAAACTGTACTAAGTAAATTTTATCACCTAAGTTATCGAGTTCCTACTAGTACCCTAAAAATATTATATTCATGTATCGTGGAATCAATAATTGATTACGCTCTTGATTGCTATGGACTAAAATCGTCGTGTTCCGTCATAGGCCTTTTATGTACCAGGGCCGCGGTATCTCTTTCGAACAACCCGCAGCCCCGGCAGGCCTTGGCCCTGCTGGGCCCCGCTGGGGCCATGCTATGATATATATGCTATATAGCATATATGATATATAGCATATATGCATATATGCTATGGGGGCATGATTGCTATGGACTTACATTCAAATCTCACATAGAAAAATTAGAAAATATACAAATTAGGTTCTTAAAACTATTAGTGGATAAAAAAACTAAAAATAAACATAAAGCAGACTATTATAAACTATACAAAATTTGCAAAGTATTACCGGTCAGCATAAAACATAAGTACTTACTCGCAACTAATAGCCATGGTAATCGAGAGCGTAATTCATTGTTGACTAATGTTAGTAATAGTTATAACACCCGAACGATGTCGTCTGGTAAATATGTAGTACCCAGAGTTAATAATGTTTATGGGGACCGAACGCTAGAAAAGCGTGTCCCATACGTACTCAATAGCTTACCAGACGACATCAGAAACGAAAATAGGAAAAATAGATTTAAGATAAAACTAAAAAAACACCTACTCAGTACACTACCTTAACTTTTTATTGTATTACTATCCTACTAACTTCTACTACTACCTAACTACCGACTACTTTTCTTACTTATGCTATATCTATACTCCGATTATATCTATCTAATCTTTGATTTTCATACTTACGTACTTAATATTAACCTCCTAATACTACTTATATAACTTAACATACCTATATAATACTAATATTACATATATAATACTAATACATATATAATATAATACTAATATATACTAATATATTAATTTTATTATTATTGTAAACTTAACTTAATAGAACCTATAATAATAAGTCAATAGTTTAGAAATCTGATCCAACAGATAAACTGTGTATACAGTTTTGTTGGGCATTTTATATTTTCTATAATGTAAAATGTACCTTTTAAGCAATAAATAAATAAATAAATAATAAATATTGTTTGTCCGTTATAAAAGGTTGAAATGCTACATAATAGTAACAATTTATGGACCCTAACGGGCACAGCAGGTAGCACTTACAAGACTTACACTTGGTAGTACTTAGATTTTCCTTTAAAAACTTGAGTTATCAATAGATTATTTAGTTCTAACTTTTGCACAGTTTTTGATCTATATCTCAGAACGGACAAACATTTCAACAAAGCTGTCATAGTAAATATTGTTCTACATAAAAAGACCTATCCAATGGTATATATGACATTCCTATTGGTGGGGTATACCAGGTCCCATATATTTGTGCCCATTGTCCTTTACTCAGTATGTTGATTGATCGTCACGTCAGTTTACAGCTGGAAAAAATTAATAAAATCAACATCTTACTTTAGTTCTTAAACAAATTCAGTATCTATAGTAAAATTTAATTTGCACTTCATAGTAAGTCTATGAAAAACAAAGTTATTTCTGCAAACAATAATAGGATCCATTAGATAGGGTACAAATCTTTAAAAATATTAGTTAGCTTTGTATAAAATACCTGTTGGAACTACGTCATCGTTTACAGATTCCAGCACAGTCTCCGCTGCAGAAATCTCTTCCAAGCCACTCTCTGTTCATTATAAAAAAATGTTACATTGGATTGTTATGATTTATACAATAAAATAATGGTAAGAAATGGTTACAGTTTCTTCTTTATGGCCATTACTTAAGTATTAATACATATATGCAATAGCAAATTATTGAGGTTAGAAATGAATCTTGTGAATATTAGGTACTTACCATCTAAAAATTCAGTATTTTCGTTAATCTTATGTCCCAAGGCACTAAACAAAATTCGATCAATTCGTCGCATTTTAATACACTTCTTTTGTTTCATATACTTAAAATGAAATAAAACAAAACACGCGTCTACCAGCCCAAGGTTTACTCTTATTTTTAAGACATCAAAACAACGCATGACTAAATAATTTTATTGCAGACCATAGTTTCCAAACTCATTACACTACTTGGCCTGTTTCACAAAAGGGAAATAGGTAGTTTGAGTCCTTCTAAATAAAATAGAAATTGATTTATTATTACATAAACTTTATACACAAATTTTTTAAGTCGTTTCAATTCAATCAAATCTATATGACTATCAGTCTAACATCTATATCTTACTAACGACTCATTCTGCTTGAGTCATTTCTAAATTATTTGATATTAAATGCGCTTTTCAACAAAAGCTCTTTTTCTGTAATATCTTAAGTGTTTTGAGTCGTTTCTGATAAACAAAAAGATATATTTTATGTCAGTAAACCTGTATCACGGAAACGACCCAATTTGTTTGAGTCTTTTCAGTTATTTAGTAAAATGATATTTCTAATCAAAACTAATTCCTAGAAAGGATTCAAACTGTTTGAGTTTATTCTGTTTTATCGACCTTAGGAACACATTCATAGCAATCTCATCACTCAAAAACAATTCAAGCGGACTGAGTTATTTCAGCGAATACATTTTGTATGCTCTTCATACTTGTGGATTGAGTCGGAGTAGTGAAAAAACTAGTTTGAATGTACATTTTAAAGCTAGGGTTTTCATTATATGATAGATTCGACCCTCGGGAATACGATGGCATACTTAACTCGATTTTGGCCAAAGTGTGGATTGAGTCCTTTCTGCTTAACTACGTCCAATTTTAAGCAATACAAATTCTTAAAAACAAAAACGATACATTTCAAACAAACTAAATGGTATTAAGCTAGAAACTAAATAGAATTGCATAAACCGGTTTGGTTCACTCACCAGTAATAAGAGCGGCAACATAGTTTAGCAAATATAAAAAAAATATAAAAAATATAAAATTTATTATTTCCAAAAAGTTGGTGACAAGAATATTTCGATAATCATTTTTTCATCTCCTGGTCTCCTGGCTCCCAAACTAGGTTTATAGCCTGTGACTTGGGAGTCAGTGATTCCTTCTTAAGTTAAGCTAAAGGTAGATGACAATTTAAAACTAGCTTTCTTAATAGTAAAAATAGTAAAAAATGCTCACTAGTCATACAAAAGGAGTATATGTATGTGATGTAGTGTGTGAGGGTTTGTGTGTGTGGTGTGAAGTGTATGTGTGTGTGTGTGTGTGTTCGTGTTTGTGTGTGAAGGTTAGAGTATGTGTCTAAGAATGTTTATATGTGTGTGTGAGTATGTAGTCTTTTTTAAATTTGGGTAACAAGCAATTTTTCTGTTTCGTCATAAGTTTGTCCCATCAACCACTTTTTCACAGTATTTTTGCATACATGATAGTTTAACTTTTGGATCTGGAGAGCTCTATTTATTTTGTTGTACAGTTTACAACTGAGATAGGTAAAGGTGAGACAGGCTTTTTTTTTGGGGTAGGTGTAGAAAAAGTGAACACGTATCTCAGATTCTCTGAGCCTTTTAAAAATATATTAAATATTTTTTTTTAAATTATTTTTAGTTAAAGTTTAAGTATATAACTTAATTATTAGGTACTTACATTAGGACACTTAAATGTAACCTGATTAAGTACTAAAACACCACCTGTCACATCACCATCAACACTTGCACTCAGAAGAATTTTTACATATTAATAAAAGTCACAATACATAATATAAGGAAGAATGTCACAGTTATCAGAAATACTGTCCATACAGAGAAGTCTTGAGGAGAGTTTCAATCAGAAGATGGACCAACTCGGAGCACAAATTCAGGCTGCAGGACCTGCCAAGGAAACTGTAGCTAAAATTGCTGAAGAGTTCCGGACCTTCAGGGAGCTTATCTTCAACGTGTTGGGTTTGCTCAGAAAGCAGATCGCCGAGTGTGTGCTGCATATTGATAGGTTGGAGATGAGGCACCGGCGAAAGGCATTGATTTTCCAAGGGCTTCCTGAAGTAGAGAAAGAGGACTGCTCTTCAATGGTCCTTGGTGTCCTCAGCAGCAAATTGGGTCTGAAGGACATAACAGCGGCCAGTATAAAAGTTGCCCACCGTCTTGGCAATCCTAGTAAGGATCATGCACGGCCCATTCTTGTGAGGTTTTCTTCTTCAGATGTCAAGTCGACTGTTTGGAAGACTAAGACTAGGTTGAGAGGCACCAAAATCTCAGTCAAGGAGTTCCTGACGAAAACCAGGCAGTCCATCTTCGCGAAGGCACGTCTGCACTTCGGTATGCGTGCTTGTTGGACGCAGGATGGCGTGATCGTCATTAAGGCATCGGATGGCAGTCGCCACAGGATTGTGTCGATGGACGAGCTAAAGCCTCTCCTGGAGAAGTACCCTTCAAAATCAAATGCTGCATAACGTCTTGAGATATCCTGGAAATAAATCTATTGTAATCTTGTTTTTGTATTTTAAATTATGATCTTTGTATGGATTGAAATAAATGATTATTATTATTATTATCCCTACCAGACCTCGGGACTATTGAGTCCCGGATTTTTGGGAGGCGAACGTGGGGCCGAAGCCAACACGCTGAAGCCCTTTTGAGACAACTTTAATGAAATGGTGACACAAAACCGACGATTATCCCTGTATACACTATAGAAATGTACCCAAGGACAATCCCCGGTTCTGTACTAAACTATTGCTAACTATGGATGAAAACTACTTGGGCTATTGTGATGGGATGCTAGTGGACTAGGAATGGGGAAACTACGGGAACTATGGCACCTGCCGATAACAATGTAATAAATACACGTAAAAATGGCAGGTGGAGACTCGCCAACTCACTTACTGGGCCCCCGGGAATCAGTCGCTAAATCGCAACAAGGGGGCAACAGGTACATGAGCGGCTGAGAAGGGTGAGGATACCTCGGCGGACTTTAAACGCAGATCACGCGCTCCCTGTGGGTCCAGCATCACCGGCCCACTCGCCACTTACCACGAGGCACCTACCCTCCGAGCATTGCTCTAGCGACTCCACTCTGACCGGCCGGTGAAGGCAAGCCAAGAGGCGGGAGACCTATCCCCCGTCATGCTTCACTCCGGCAAGCCGGAGATGGGGGACAGTATACTCTCCCTGGAGCACTCGGATATATAGCCCCGCGGGGTCGCTACTCCCCGTCATCCGCCTCAGATGCCCTGCGGGGCTTATTATTATTATTATTGGTATGTGACTGACATGCTTAGTATTAGAAACAAACCATAATTATATTTATAACTGTACTTACACAATGTTTATATCTATTGTCTTTATATTTATTTTTTTTCCTCTCCTTGTAATCTTTTATTCTTACCAAATTTTGTTAAATTTATAGTACCTTTGCAATTTGTATTTCAATTTGTTAGTTAAAAGGATAAGAATAATTTAACGTTTAGATTTTAGATTTGTTTACTTTCCACAATCGCAGGTACTTTTTCTTGAAATGACATTGTCAGCTGTCACACTAATATAATGTCAGTCATTGCACGGATCAAATTCGTTCAGAAATAGTCTCATTCTTTTTTTTTATGTTCTTAAAGTTTTCATTTCTTATTTATGTCCGTTGTGTTTTGTTTTGTGTTGTTATTTCAATTTTTTTATTGGTGTTAGCTGGCGGGTGGAGGTTAATTCTGTTTGTGTTTTAAAATCATTAATTATTTGTATAGTATTATTTTTTTTTTAGTTTATATATTTAGGATTTATGAATTCTGATGACGACTGTTTTCATTCTGCCAATGAGTCTTTGGATGTGAGCAATAGTGATGTTAGTTTCTGTTCTCTGACTGATACACTTGGTGATACATTGAGAAATCAATTCAAGCAAACAGATAAGGTGTTAAATGTGTGTCATATTAACGCTCAAAGTGTTCCTAGTCACTATAGTGAACTATATGAGACTTTTTTCAACAGCAATGTGCATGCCGTCCTGGTTTCCGAGAGCTGGCTCAAACCAAATCTCTTATCCACCTCGTACCCTCTTCCTGGCTTCGTTCTTATTCGGAATGATCGGCTTGGGAGAAGAGGGGGTGGCGTGGCAATATACCTTCGATCGGGCTTTCCTTATAAGATCTTGGCTACTTCTTCTAGTCCTCTGCCTAGTGCTGAATTTCTCTTTTTGGAGGTTTCAGTCCAAGGAGCCAAAGCCGTCGTTGGTGTGGTTTACTGCCCCCCCTCTGTCGACTACTTCACTGATTTGGAATCGGTTTTAGAATCGTTAGGTTCTGAGTATGCTCATTACATCATCATGGGTGATTTTAATACAAATCTCCTTGCTCCCAACTCTCCTCGAACCCGTAAACTTTTGCACGTTCTGGAATCATCCAGCTTGCATATTTTACCTCTTCAGGCTACTCACCGATCTAAGATTGGTGATGATTCCTGGCTGGACCTAATTCTGACGTCTAACCTCTCCCTTATTTCCTGTCACGGTCAATATACTGCGCCTGGTTTTTCTCACCACGACCTCATTTTCCTCTCCTATATCCTCAAACCTCCTAAGCCCAAGCCCAAGATTTTGCATAGGCGTTGTTTTGCAAGGATGGATGCTGAGCGGTTGGTCAAGGATGCGCTAGACGTTGATTGGACACCATTAATGACTTCTGATGATGTAGATCATAAAATTTTGATTTTTAATAACATGGTGAACATATTATATGATCGCCATGCACCAGTTAAAAAAGTCAGAGTGAAACGGCCGCCAGCACCGTGGATGACTGAACTCATACGTATAGCAATGCGTAGGCGGGACCGTGCATTCCGTAAATTTAAAAAAGACCGTACTGATGAAAACTGGGTTCAGTTTAAAACTGCGAGGAATCGGTGTAATACGATGATACGTAATGCTTAACGCCGCCATATATCGAATAATATATCATCCTCGTCTTCTGCTGACATCTGGAAGTTTCTTGGAACTCTGGGTATTGGCAAATCGCGACATTTGGACCTGCCTAACACAATTAGTTTTGATGCTTTAAATAGTCATTTCTGCACTTCTTCTTCCTCTCGTTTGGACTATTTAATGAAGCAAGATACTCTCAATTATATACATGGTCTAACGCGTCCCGATATCAAATCTTTTGGTTTTGTGCCAGTCGACGAGGAAGAGGTCAAAAAGATTATCCTGTCCATCAAATCTAAGGCGGTGGGGTGTGATAACATCAGCCGTCAGATGATTGTCCCTATCCTAGCCCAATCCTTCCTGTTATCACCCATATCATAAACTTTTCTCTCTACTCTGGAGTTTTTCCCTCACTTTGGCGGAAAGCTTACGTGCGTCCTCTTCCTAAAATTTCCAGTCCTACCCTCCCCAGTCACTTTCGTCCAATTTCCATCCTACCTTTCTTATCCAAAGTGCTTGAGGCTTGTGCTCATAAGCAATTTGCTCGTTTCATCTACGGCAATAAGCTACTGAGCCCTTTCCAATCCGGATTTAGGCCGGGCCACAGCACTTCTTCTGCCCTCCTCAAAGTGACTGGCGATATTAGATTTGCTATGGAAGACGCTAATCTCACAGTGTTGGTACTCGTGGATTTTTCAAATGCGTTCAATACCGTCAGTCATGATATCCTTTTATCTATTCTATCAAATCTTATGGTCTCTTCTAAGGCGTTAGACTGGTTTTCTTCTTATCTTCATGATCGCCAGCAGTCGGTTCGGGTGGATGAGGATTCATCTACCTGGTGTACTTTGAATGCTGGCGTTCCTCAAGGCGGCATACTCTCACCTCTGTTATTCTCTATATTTATAAATTTCCTTACTCCTGAACTTCAGTGTTCGTATCATCTCTATGCCGATGACTTGCAGTTGTATCGTCACACAAAAGTGAATGAGTTGGCAGCTACGCTTGTTAAAATGAACAAGGACTTGGAGGTAGTCAAGAGTAACTTGGTCTGACAGGTTCGGAGTGGCAGTTAATCCTGTCAAATGCCAAGCCATTATCATTGGTAGCTCAAGAGTTTTAGGAAAAGTAGACGCCCTTGGGTTGCCAACTTTGGTATTTGACGGGATAGATATACCGTACAGCTGCTCTGTGAAGAATTTGGGCCTACAACTTGACTCCTCACTCAATTGGCAAGCACAAGTTGCAGCTGTCAGTCAAAAAATCACGAATACGCTGCGGTTTCTCTATCGCTTTAAAAACTTGCTACCTGTCCATGTAAAAGCAATGCTTATGCAAACCTTAATCTTTCCTATAATCGACTATGGTGATGTTTGCTACTATGACCTGAATGCAGATCTGCTCAATAAACTAGACCGGCTTCTCAATAATTGCATTCGATTCGTCTTTAACCTTCGCAAGTACGATCATGTGTCAGCGTATCGAGCGCAACTTAAATGGCTACCGATAAGACAACGACGTGTGATGAGGGCATTAACTACTCTTTTTTCTATACTATATACCCCGTCTTCACCTGCATACTTAACCTCCCACTTTCAGTATGTGTGTTCACAGGACAATAAAAATCTCCGCTCCTCTAATAATCGTCTTCTTCACTGCCCTGCTCACCGTTCAGATATTATTCACTCTTCCTTCTTTGTTAAATCTATCCTTCTCTGGAATGAGCTACCCTTGGAGGTCAGGATGGTAAATAGTCGACACACGTTTAAATTAAACTGCGTAATCACATCCATGGCAAGTTGGCGGAATCATTACACTAGTTCATTTTCTTCACTAACAACCTCTCAGGACCATATTACTAATATCATAAACTAAAACTTTTGTTCTATGACTTTTAATAATTCTCAGATTTTAGTTCATCAAAATTTTCACACAAAAATTAAAATATTTCAAGTGTACGCTCTAAAAGTTACGAAGTCTATGCGAAGCACAGTAAACAGTAGTACAAAAGACAGCGGAGGGGAGCGGGGCTCGGGCAGGGGGAGCGTTTGACCTATTTACGAGCGGCCGTCAGTCGTTTTTATGCGCCCGCGTCGCATCATACGTGTCCTTGTAGCGAAATTCGGTGGTGCGAACGTAATTCACAGTATGGCGTCTTTACAGTATGGCGTATCGATATTCAAATGTCGAGTACACGGAAATGGTGCGAATGCTGGCTAGGTGTGAAGACAATTATTCGGAAGCCTGTCGCCAATACGCCATACGATTCCCAAACATCCCTACACCTAGCTGAGTAACAATGCTAGCCGCCACACAGCGGTTACGAGATTACGGGCAATTCCGGCATGCCATCAGGGATAGTGATCGTCCACCGAGGCACACAGTACGTGAAGAAGACGATATTTTGTTTTTTTTTATTTGACCTTTTCGTAAAAAGGCGGCAAATCATAGCGTAGCGATTTACCAATTCAAAAGTATGACAAGATACGAGAATAGTGCGCGGGAGGCGTAGGGTAGGTAAAGATCTTGCATTCATTCTAAAAATGCAAACCCTTCACCAAACGAATTTATTGTAATGAGTGATAATCTCGACTAGTCCGCACACTCTAAGGTCGACTAATCGCTCGACTGGTCTCGATCGGGCCTTTTGTTGGTGAAGAAATGGTAGGGGCGTGCAAATTTTATCACTATAGCAAAATAGAGTTGAAATGTGTTAGATAGACCAATGAAATCTTGTAGGTTTGTTTTTGGCAAATGTATATTATGTTTTATAAAAAGTCATAGAACAAAAGTTGTAGTTTATGACGTTAGTAATACAGTCCTGCAAGGTT
This sequence comes from Helicoverpa zea x Helicoverpa armigera, assembly GCA_033682625.1. NCBI lineage: Eukaryota > Metazoa > Arthropoda > Insecta > Lepidoptera > Noctuidae > Helicoverpa > Helicoverpa zea x Helicoverpa armigera. The sequence continues at coordinate 110,378 of JAWIIS010000090.1, read as the reverse complement.
GTTAGTGATTTACCAATAACCCTGTATACGAAGCACAGTAAACAGTAGTACAAAAGACAGCGAAGGGGAGCAGGGAGCGGGGCTCTGCGTTTGACCTATTTACGAGCGGCCGTCAGTCGTTTTTATGCGCCCGCGTCGCATCATACATGTCCTTGTAGGGAAATTCGGTGGTGCGAATTTAATTATCTTTACAATATGGCGTATCGATATTCAAATTTCGAGTACACGGAAATGGTGCGAACGCTGGCTAAGTGTGATGACAATGTTTCGGAAGCCTGTCGCCAATACGCCATACGATTCCCAAACATCCCTACACCTAGCTGAGTAACAATGCTAGCCGCCACACAGCGTTTACGAGATTACGGGCAATTCATGCCATCAGGGATAGTGATCGTCCACCGAGGCACACAGTACGTGAAAAAGACGATATTTTGTTTTTTTATTTGGCCTTTTCGTAAAAAGGCGGCAAATCGTAGCGTAGCGAGTTACCAATTCAAAAGTATGACTAGGTACGAGAATAGTGCGCGGGAGGGTAGACAAAGATCTTGCATTCATTCTGATAATCTCGACTCGTCCGCACACTCTAAGGTCGACTAATCGCTCGACTGGTCTCGATCGGGCCTTTTGTTGGTGAAGAAATGGTAGGGGCGTGCTTATCACTATAGCAAAATAGAGTTGAAATGTGTTAGATAGACCAATGAAATCTTGTAGGTTTGTTTTTGGCAATTGTATTATGTTTTATAAAAAGTCATAGAACAAAAGTTGTAGTTTATGACGTTAGTAATACAGTCCTGCAAGGTTGTTAGTAATTTACCAATAACCCTGTATATATTTATATATACATAAATATATTTATTTTTATTTTCTTGCACTTATGCTCAAACTGTGTTGCACCTACCACTTCTGTTTCACCACCACCCTAAGGTAGACTGGCAGAGAACGCCTAAGGCGTTAAGGCCGCCGTTGTACGATGTGCATAAAGTATTTTAAATAAATAAATAAATTGATGTTCTGCGAAAGTGCTATTATGCCTTACTGGTGGAAAAACAATATCTGCGCGACGTTTGAAACTTATTTGGACAGGCAAACGATGCTTTCGTAATATACATTGTAGCACATATAACCTTCTCACTGACAGTACCTTGCATTCCCTGTAAAGTTCCACTGTGGGATATCTGAAGGGCTTGCAAAACATAACTTTAAGAACTGCCCTCTGTACTCTCTCTAATTTCAGAAAGTATATCTTGCAAGCGCCACCCCATACTGGCAGACAATACAAGAGAAGAGATTGGCAAAGTGAGAAATATACCAACATAAGTGTATCTGTATCAGCCGAACAGCGAAGCTTTTTGAAAATATATATGAGCTTTCGTGTTCGAGCCACTTAGTTCTCTATGTGGTTATACCAATTGAGGTGTTTATCAATTAGCACTCCCAGGTATTTTATGCAAGGTGTGAGTGTCAAAGAGGACACGTACAGGAAGAACGTATTTGGTGCATAGGACAGACATGGGCTTGAATAGCAAGTGATGTATTAGGCTGAGATCGATTGCTTAGAGAAAAATAAACTAGCTTTGACTTATCTGCATTCATGGTTAGCAAGTTCTTATTTAGCCAATTCATGACCATATCTAATGCCGTCTGAGCATATTTTTCTGTTTCACTCCAAGTCTTGCCATGAAGAAGTAAAGCTGTATCATCAGCATAGGTAAACACCGAACAGTTAGTTAAAGGAAGCGAACACAGATCGTTTATATAGATAAGGAACAAAGTTGGGCCTTAAATGCTTCCTTGTGGAACGCCGTATTCAATTTTGGCTTTGTCACTCGTAACCTCTCCTATTTTAACAAGCTGGTATCGATTTTTAAGATAACTAGTAAAAATATCCAGTGCAACACCACGTATCCCCATGTGCTCCAATTTTGATAAGAGTATGGGCGCAGGGACAGAGTCGAAAGCTTAAATATACCAAGACACCTTTGTTTATCGTCCATTAGCTTAGTTACCCTTTCAGAGAAGGCAATTACCGCATCTTCTGTAGAAATGCCAGTCCTGAAACCATATTGGTTATCAGATAGAAGGTTATTTGCATGGAGGTAAGTAAGCAAACGATTGTTCAGTATTTTTTCTAAAATTTTCGAAATACTTGGTAATATGGATATAGGCCTATAGTTGCCGACACCGTCCCTTCTCCCCCCCTTGTGAATAGGGTGAACTAACGCTGTTTTGAAAGCATCAGGGAAAACGCCGGTGGAGATCGCGAGATTGCAGATGTGGGTGATATACGGGACTAGGATTTTGCGAGTCAATTTTAGAAGATTTCCAGAATTACCGTCAATCCCTGCAGCAGAGCCTGATTTCAGATTGATAATGATTCGCTCAACTTCAGAGTTGTCGGTTTCTAAAATGCATATGGAGTTACATGTTGTTTCCAGACTAGAGTAGGTTGATAGATTTGTATTATGCTGTAGTATTTTTGTCGCTAAGTCTTTCCCCAGGTTTACAAAATAGCTGTTAACCATATTTGCTGATTTATTTTCATCTGCATCAATGCGTAGAAGTTCTGTCGGTGGTGATGATACAGATTTTGCGATTTTGAAATGAGAAAAATGAATATAATTTCCTATTCCTAAATTGCAAGTTATATTAAATTATTTTTTATAAGGTATGCGAAGTTTAGTTTATTGTCATATTGTCATCAACAGTTTGTATAAATGTAATTCATATAAATTTAATTAGATTGAAATAATATTTTCATATTGACTCATAATAATCAATATCGAAAAATAATTATCAATTAATGTATTATATATTATTTCACAATAATCGTTTAGTTTTTTATTAACTTTTAGTTAATATGAGACGTGTCTTTTACCTTATTCAGGTAACTTTGTTAATTTAATTGTTAATTATTGTTAACAGATTTCAATGGATACGGTTCGGAGGCGACTGAAAGCGGCTGGCATAATGTGCCACCAGCCTGCGCGTAAGCTGCCGCTAACCGAGGCACATAAGCAGGACCGAATCAGCTTCTGCCTGGAATATTATAATTTTGATTGGGAGGACAACATCGTTATTTTTGTGGACGAAAAAACGTTTAAAAGTGACAAGGACGGTCGCAAAATTTTGTATAGACGAGGTAATACTCGATATGAACCCATCAATGTTTTACTTCGCCGGGTAAGCGGCCGATTGAGTTTGGGGTTTTGGGGGTGGATGAGCTCTGCGGGCCCCGGCGAGCTAGTGGAAGTGTCTGGGCGTATGAACGCAGCACAATATATAGAGGTGCTGCGTGATACGATGGTGCCGACTGTGCGAACGCACTACCCAGAGGGCACAATATACCTGTGCCAAGATAATTCATCGGTCCACAGCTCGCGGGCGGTTCAGGAGTGGCTCCAAACCCAAAACGACATAGAACTCATTCGATGGCCTTCCAAGAGTCCAGACTTGAATCCAATTGAGAATCTCTGGGGACAGATGGTTCTTAATTAGGATCCGTCAGAAGTGCGCAACAACGAAAACTTGAGGCAACTGGTTTTCAGCACATGGGAGTCAATGCGGGGCAGAGAAATGTGCTGGAATATGGTCACAGGAATGAGGGACAGATTAAATGCAGTATTAAATGCTAATGCTTTCGTATTTCATGGCGCGCCAACCCGTGAGTTCAATTCCAGTGAGAGTCTGTGTCTAAAATTATTTAAAAATAGTTAAAGTCTTCTTTTTTACTTTTGCTACGTTTTAAAATCATAAGTTAAGTGAAAACTATAAGTGAACTTACTATCTAAACAATAAAATGAACCTATAAAAAGTTATAAACTTTTTTTTTAACAAAGTGTGTCTAAACAAACTGTGACAAACAAAGTGAATAAATAACACATCTCGAATCGTAAATATTGTTAATAAACATTCACAAACTTAAAATAAAGTAAAAAACTGAAAAAACTATTAAAATACATCGACCAAAAGTGTTGTTGAGTGAACAAAGAACTTTGCAAAAAATTCCGACATAATGAATCATAATAACCGCCACATATAATTCAAAAATCTAGTATCTACATTCAGGACACTAAATTCGCCACTTAGTTCAGATGTATAGTTGGCTCAGTGGCAGATAAGGTCGGCTTAAAAATCTGCGTGAGCTGCACGACACGGGGTCGGAACCAGCAACTAGCAGTTCTTTTTGAAAAATTGTTAATTGCTATATCTCAGAACAAAAACATGTCTACCGACGCAAATCACAACAATGTAACATTTCGACGGCATCTGTTTCGTTCAAAATCGATTGACTCGCTAAGCGACTCATCACTAGACAAAACAAACACAAGGAGTCTTGACATATCAACATGCATTAGCAAAAATGAACTGGAAGAAAAGAAGGTTGAAATATTAGACTTGAAGGAACAACTTGACATTACCCGAAATGAATTAAACAATGTTATATGCGAAAGCAACGAATTAAGAGAAACGATACAGCGACAGCAAGTTTATATAAACACACTTAAAGACCTTTGTACCAGCCCTATGAAGTCGCAAAGATTGCAATTACAATCTGCCAGAAAAAGAAGTAGACATTCCATCGCAGACAATTTGCGTGCCGCGTCCATTAGCCAAGAAGAACATTTGTGCACAAAAAATACAATAACAGAAACACCTATGAAAAATAAATCTCTTAGAAACATAAGTACATGTGAGAAATCCTCATCGGAAACCGTTTTATCTGACTCATTTTTAATCGAAAACCATAATAATGCACTGCCAACAAGCGACGAGTTACTTGAGCCGGAAATACAACGACGAATAATGAGAACAAAAAAAATCCCTACAGAACTGAATGCCACTACACCACTCGAAGAAACGACACCACAAAACTATGAAATGCCTACACAATTGAATGCTACACCGCCACCACCTGAAACTTGTATACCACAAAACTATGGTAACCCTGTGCAGATGAATTACAGTCCTCACAAAATTGCTATCTTCGCTGATCAAACTGGATATGAAATAAGAGATATACTTCAAAACTTAGTGGGAAATAGCTTCAGTGTAACGTCGGTAATCAAACCAAATGCTCCTCTCAGTTACATATTAAGTACATGTGCAACTATGTGTAAGGACTTCACAAAGTCTGACTTTGTTTTAGTAATTGGAGGTAGCAGTGACAAAAATCCTTTGAATTTATTAACTGCTTTGAATCACACTTTGCAAAATATACAAAACACGAACGTCCTAGTTAGTAAGATTTACAATAGCAAATATTTAAATGTATCAAATGTTAATCGCACTTTAAAACTTGTCTGTAATAATTGCAAAAATTCTAATTTCATTACACTAGACGACTATAATCACTATGTTACCTATAAACGACCTTTACTTAATAAGCAAACTGCGTGCAAATTAATTTATAGGGACATATTACGATTGCAATACAAGATTAACTATCAAAATTATGTGTGTAATGAGCTAAGAAGTCAAAAGGCAAAATATAAGTTTAAAAATGTTTCTACACAAACTACAACTCCTTCCTTGGTAACAAAATCGAGTGAGGCACCAATTACATCAGCAATGTTTGTAAATTCGTCCTCGCAAACTGATATTTCTTCTGCAATTATAAATACTGATGATTTTTTTCGAGACTAAAGAGGTAGAACATGACCAAGTAAGTAAAAGCACCCTCTTATCAGAGACTTGTTGTTTAAAGATTTTTCATCGGAATGTTTGCGGTATAAGCAATAAAATAACCGAACTAGAATTATATATTGAATCATCAGGCAAGCTCGTGGACTACTTGTGTATATCTGAACATTTCTTAAATGAGGAATCTGCCAAAGTATTTACCATGTCAGGTTATAATTTGGGCGCATGTAACACAAGAACCAACAAGAAAAGAGGTGGTAGTCTTATTTTGGCACATAAACTAAGAGAATGTGAAAATATTGAATCAGTAAATAAATTTTACAGAGCCGAAAGTTTCGAGATATGCGGTACAAAAGATGTTGCAACAGGGCTATACATTTGTTGTTGTTACCGTAGTCCCTATGACAAAAACTTTGAAACTTTTATTTCTAGCTTAGATACATTGTTGGAACATTTTATTGACAAAAATGCATTATATGTGGAGACTTCAACGTTGATGTACTTGTTGAAAACAAAAAATCTGCCGAGTTTCTGAGTACATTGAAATGTTATAATTTCAGATGCCTTGTGGGAACCCCCACCTTTATCCGTAATAACTCTCAGTCGTGCTTAGATAACATAATCACTAATCTAGATAGTGACTCCATAGAGCGGTGTTTTGTGGATCACAACGGGTTAGCTGATGGTCATGGAGGACTTTTCTGTTATGTAGCTCTTGATGAAACCAATAATACGAAATCAAAAAGTGCTGAATATACTACGGTTAGTAAAAGGCTGTTTAATAAGAAGAATAATTCCGTTTTCAAAAGAAGTATAAGAAATGTAACCTGGACTAACATGGGAATAAATCAGTTTTTAATATATTTCAACAAAATATTTCAAGATTGCTACCCTAAAAAGTCAATTAAAATAAAATCTAAAAACCTTCATTCAATAAAATGGATTACAAAAGGTATTAAAGTATCAAGTAAAATGAAAAGGGCGCTGTGCTCTGGAACATTGAATAATATCAGTGTTACTAATTATAAAATCAAATACATTCGAATTCATAGAAGAGTTATAAAGCAAGCAAAAAAGCAAGCTATATCACGATATTTAAGTAACGCAAAGAATATAGCCAAAGAAACATGGAAAATAGTTAACGAGCATACCAAGAAGAACATAAACAAGCAAAGTAAAAATCTTATCTTAAATGTGGACAATAAAGTAATTAATGATCCTCAGGAAATTGCTGATATATTTAGTGACAGTTTTATTATTAAATCTTCGATTGCAAATAATTATAAAGATAAAGCAATGTCATTCCTGACAGATAGAGTTGAGAATGAGATAATTTTCAAACCTACTACACCAAACGAAATTACTAAGATGGTTAATAAACACTCTTGTGGCTTCGATGACATACCGATTTCGATTATAAAGGAAAACATAGACATATTAGCTACACCTTTATCTATTTTCTTCAACAAATGCGTCGAAGAAGCTACCTTTCCTGAACAGTTGAAGTTAGCTAAGGTGATTCCGATGTACAAAAAGGGCTCGAAGGTCGATCCAAAAAATTACCGCCCCATATCATTATTACCCATATTATTGAAGCTATTTGAAAAAATTATTAAATCTAGGCTTATGACACATTTAGGTGTTAACAAAATTATCAATTTGAGACAATTTGGATATCAGAGAGGCGTTGGTACCTTGGATGCTATGATCACCTTATAAATGATATAGTTAGCAAATTAAATGAAAAAATGAAAGTAGCTGGACTATTCGTTGACCTCAGTTCTGCTTTTGACACCAAAGATTATGACCTACTACTTACTAAGCTCGAACATTATGGTATAAGAGGCAAGACTTTACAACTTATAAACTCATACTTACAAAATAGAAGAATGTATGTAGAAATTAAAAGTAAAGACGGAGATAATAAAGAAGTTATATCGAAATCAAAAATGACACACGTAAAACGTGGTGTGCCGCAAGGGTCAATCTTAGGACCTATACTATATATAATATTTACAAATGACTTACTCAACTACATGAATAAAGCTCAGCCGAACGAGAAACTTGTAGTCTTCGCTGATGACACAAACATAATAATAGGTGCAAAAGACATAAAAGAATTGACTCAGACTACAAATATAGTTACAGAAAAAATTTACGAATGGTTTACAGCCAATAACCTAATACTAAATACAAGTAAAACCAACCTCTTATTATTTAAGACTACGACTCGTAATAATGAAAATTTAGATATACAAATAAATCAAGACAGAATTGCATCAGTGGACAAGGTTAAATTCTTAGGTATTAATATAGATTCGTATTTGAATTGGAAACTGGAGCTCGCAGGTATTGATTCATCCATGTCGTCAGCCTGTTACGCACTAAGGAGCCTGAGGGATAAATTAAATATAAAACAGTTAAAGGCTGTATACCATGCCCTGGTCGAGTCCAGGATAAGGTATAGCATTGTGCTCTGGGGAAATAGTTACAATTATAATTGGCAGAGAGCATTCATTTTACAGAAACGAGCTATAAGAACAATTGTTAGAATTTCACAACAGGTTTCATGTAGGGATTACTTTAAAACATTGGGAATTTTAACTGTGCCTAGTCTATACATATTGGTCCTCTTAAGTCATTTTGCGAAGTATGTACATGAATTTGAAACACAAGAGGAACGTGAGATTAGAGAGAGCACGCGAAGAAAAACCTTTAAACAACATATAGTTCCTAAATTTAAAGTAGTAGAACATTGCTCGAAGTACCAAGCTGTAGAAGTTTTTAATAAGTTGCCTTCTGAACTCAAAACACTAATCTATAACACTCACCTGTTCAAAGCTAAGTTAAAAGCCTTTTTATTAGAAAAATGTCTGTATCATATATCGGAACTAAGTAATGTTACAAAATCATAAATGTATTCTCTGTTATTTTATATTTTGGTATCTTTTGACATGAATTCATTTTTAATATTGATTTATTGTTTATTGTAATTTTTATGTGCATATGCTTTGTAATTCTACACAATGGAAATTGTTACTGAATAAATAAATGATGATGATGATGATGAATGGTGGCTACACCAAATATTAGTGTTTGATATTGTATTTAAAATGTTTCTCATTTCTTCTTTCCTCGCATTGACTGCCGTATGCTGATTATCCACTACATATTGCATTCTTGTTGTGTTCTTTTGATGACAGTCTGAGCTCGAGGAAAGCTGTTGTTTGAGTTCTATTGTCTTAACGGGTGTTAAAAACAAAATATCTCCCAATGGTAATATCATATCGAGTATTATTTCGTCTATCAAAACGCGGAGTGTTTATTTTTATTTAGAAACATTGAGATTGACAATATATAAGACTTATTCGGAAGAAAAGTTGCCAGAATTTCTCGGGAACTGGAACTACTCCCACTGCTGAGCAAACTTTGATCCCAGACCCCGACAATGTCTTTTAAAATATCATTTCTGATTGCATTTAAATTGTAAGATTTAAACAATAACGTCGAAAAATACTTTGAGATAGATACATTATTACCGAATGACAAGATCAGAAAATGCAAGTGAAATAATATATAATATATTTCACCGACAGCCGAAACATTCACCGGGAAAAAACAGATATAACAATAATGTAAACTTATTGCTTATGTTATGTTTTAAATGAGTAAGGGCTGATTTTTCAATCATCAGTTAACTGCTATCTGAGGAATAAATATGGCGGTTTGACATATTTTCCATACAAAAGCTGTCAAAACGTTAAAAATATTCCTCAGATAGAAGTTATCTGGCGATTGAAAAATCAGCCCTAAGTAAACTATAATTATTAGCACTATTTATGTTCATTAATGTGCTCCCTAATATAGAACTGCAGTTTGTTAAAATGAGAGCAAAATTTAAATTTCGCGGTAACTAGGAACACTCACACGCACAAAGGCGGTGCGGCAGTGGAAAGTTAGAAGTTTCGACAAACTAACAGGTAATGTATTTAGGCGACGTTGCCGCTTTGAACGTGCGTAATGGCAACCACGCACGCTAAGGCGTAGACCACGCTCTACCAACATCACGTAAGCACCTTGCAGCACAACAAATTAGATACAGAACATTGAGAAATACAACTATCTCTTTTACACGTTTCCTATTCATCTTTTAAGGTTTTCAAGGTCAATGTGTTTCCACTGATATGCGGTTGACTGTACACAGGAGCACAAAGAGTTGTCTGTCAGTGAGAACCTTGCAGTCAGAGTAGAGCTGTACAGTGGGATACCTTCGTGGACGAGAAAACATTACTTTCAAGATAGCTCTCTGGGCTCTCTCAAGGCGAATAAATACATACGGTGTTGCCAGGGAGCGCGTACCGCGCTTCCCCAGTATTTTGCCCCGCCGCCCGACTGTGTTGCCAGGCGGCGCAGGCCGTAACAATGATGAACAAAGCCGTTCCAAAAATTTCGCAACGTTTCGACATTCTTGCGCTTATCGCAGAACATATGCGCGGTCAATGGCCGACGCCGACGTAGGTATGAGCATTTTCCCTTCATACTTTAAATCTGGCTTAGGTCAGGTAAAAACATCAAACAATAAACAATCTGCAATGCAATTGTACATAACTCGCGATGCATCATCGTATTTTTGACGTATTTAAAAAAGGGAAATAATAAGTGTAGCCACAAAATTATTTATTGGACACATGATTAAACCGCTAATTTTATAACTAAGCAACGGGGAAATGACATAGCCTCTAATAAACTAATTCGTCTTTTTTACAACGCCAACTACTAGAAAGCTTCAATAAAAGATCATCAATTATTGTAACTTGTCCTTCTTATTTATACATTGTCATCTACTTTACTAACTCGGCCTCATTTTTCCAAAAACGAGCCAAGAAAAACGAGATCAACGTTTTTCTTGGCTCGTTTTTTTTTTTGATGGTAGAATTTAATTTGGATTCATTTTATTTAACATATTGCCATTTATAACCTTCAATTAAAAAACATTGTACTAAAAATTGAAGTTAGTGACGAAAACGAATCGCTGCAAAACCGACTCCACGTAGTCTTGTCTGCCCTACCCCTAGAGTGCAATTCAAAACCGCGTAGGCGCGGAGGGGCGAGGCGGCCTGCGAGCTGAGGCGCAGGTAGTTTCAGCGCTCGCCGCCGCGGCTGAGGCTGGCCGGCGGGGCCGGCCAGCAAGCCGAAGCTGCGGTGGTGAGCGTGAAAACCATCTGCGACGATAAGCTCGCATGGGACCGCCGGAGCCCCGCAGCGCCGGAGCCGTGACAGAAGCCATGCTTGCTGCATGTTGCTTGCTTACTTCCATGCTGGGTCAATTAATATGGGATGTGTTATATTTTAAACAAAAAACTCAGTAGGTACGAGTTAAAAAATTACAAGGTAAATAAATATTTTTATGATGTCATTTAATAGTATTTAAGAAGTTTTCTGTAAGAATGCATGCTACAAATTTAGATGCAAAAAAATAACCACCATGCTGAGTTGTATTTAGAGTGAAAGATAACTCGTGGCTAAGATAGTATTATTTAGATGCTCGACGCTTTATTAATTGTGGCTGGCTTAGTAATTTAGAAGGCAACATACATTTTTGGGGGCGAATAATGATATTAAAAAGAAGAAAAAGATGCGTGTGTATGTATGTATACACATGTTTATGGCGAATAAATTATTCTATTCTATTCTATTCTAAGCCTTTAAAAAATGGAATCACACCTATTTTACAACGATTAATAAATTTGAGCATTTACGACGATTAATTTGAGTATTTGCAACGATTTTGCACTTAAGGAAGTAATTAGACTAATCTTAGAAATTGTTCAAAATGTGCACCTCCCCGCGTTATGCACAGTTCGGCACGCTTTCGCATATTGTCTTTAACACGGTTAAGGAATCACGGATCACTCTCACACTGTTAAATGCGTTCGTTATTCGTTCCTTCAATTTTCGCGATTGGAGTACTCCGTAGAATAAACATTATTTTTACCTCACTCTACAAATAAAAGTCTAGCGGAGTGAGATCTTGCGAGCATGCGGGCCATGGCACGGGCCCGCCACGACCTATCCACTTGTCACCAAAATGAATGTTTAGGTACTCACGTACGCGCACCTGATAGTGCGGGGGTGCTCCGTCATGTTGGTATGTTCATTTGTCTGCAATTCATCCTTGCTAACATATTATACATAAGATAAGTTAAGTTAAGTTTAGTTTGGTTCCTTTTCTGTTTGTATTAGTTTAAGTTTAATTTTTTCTTTGTTTGTTTAATTTACATTCAGTACAAAATCACTTTCTTGTAACCTGTATCTTGAAACATTGTACATATAAAAAGTATTAGCATACAGTCCTAGTATATATATATATCATGTGGTGCTTATCTGTAAGAAATTGTGACACTAGATTAAGTTATGTATACACAACATTTTCCTGTAATTGTATAAGTGTTAACAATTGTTGATAAGCCAGTAAAATAAAATAAAATACATTAGGCAGAATATTCATCACTACACCAAGAAAAGTGATGTCCACAGTATCAACACTAGGAACAAGCATAAACTGTGCGTACCCATTCACAGGCTTCACAAGGTACATGGAACATTTATGGGGCTTGGTATTCGATTTTATAATAAACTTCCTCAGTCGTTTTTAGAATTGCCTTTTGATAAATTTAAAGTTCAGGTCAAATCTATTCTGTCGAAGAAAGCTTATTATACAGTTAATGACTACATAAACGATAAAAATAGTTGGTCCTCATGTTAAACACTGGACAGCTTCAAAAGTTATCATTATGAGTTGATGTGATTTATATTATTTTATACGTGACATTTTTTATTTTATGTATACTGACTAATTACCATCATCGTTCTGTTTTTACGATGAGTTGTTCCTTAATTTTGTAAATGGTCTACTAGCGACTGCGAATCTATTAGTATTAACTGTTTTCTTGTCGTGTAGCTGCAAGTCGTCATGCTCCCTTTGACGGTATTGCTTGCGGTAGCGTCGGTGGTCGGGTTGCCTCCCTCCCTCAAAAATGTGCGAGGGGGGCGATGGCTGATCCTCGCGTTATGCTCGTGAACAGGTGCTGCTTGTGGTACCAGGTCGTCTTGCTGACTACATATTTGTACACCCGTAATATACCTAATGTATATGATTTTGGTTTGAACGGTAGTCCTAGTTCACCGTTTTCATTGTTTATGTTGTTATTTTATTTTTATTTTATTTTTTCATAAAAACTGTTTGACATGTCGGTGGGTGCACCCTAAACTATATCTATCTTCACTGAATGAAGGCTTTATATTTTTCACTCTTTTTTTAATAGACTTCTTTTGTAACTGCTTGAGTAATAGGTATGGGTAAGGTGTGTACTAGCCAACATGATTAACTATTTGAATTGATTTTATATATAAATTTATGTACACAATGTTGTATAGTGATATTTAAATATTTGTATACGGTTCTTCAAACCATACAGACAGAATTGTGTTGCTGGGGTGTTTGTTCCACCACTTCTTCTTCCCAGCAAAAACACATAGGAAGTGGTGAAGGGCGGGCGTTTTGGGGGCTGTCTTTTGTATTGACGTTCGAAAAGTGCTGATTTTCAGCCTACTTTGAATAAATGACTTTTGATTTTGTGCAAATTAATGGCAGCTCGCGCACGATCATTTGATAACGCGTAGGCACGAACCATATCCTAATATTCTTCATTTGAATACCGGAACGACATTATTACACTACACCACACTACCTAACACTGGGAAATGCACTTTACGTAAATTTGGTAAACGGGGATGTTTACGCAATGCGGAAGCGGCGGCGGGTTCGCATAGACTGGCGGTCAGCAGGCCGGAGGCGCGGCAGGGTGCGCACGAGCCGATGGTACATCTTCGGAACTAGTCGACAACAATCAGAAAGGAAAGGGGCGTTGCTTGCGCGCTCGCTTCCTTAGCGACAGGAGCGGCACGTGTTTGGCGCGTGATTATGTGGGCATTTTACTATTTCCGAGTTCGCTTTGCGCTCTGTGTCCATGAATACTGTATTTTATCGGACAATTAGATGAAAAATTAAGGTCATAGTTTTTTTACATATTTGGGATGAGAATCGAACACTGACCACCCGTCAGACGTCTAAATATACATATTGTATAATATATACATATATGTATATAATTATCTATTTACATGTAAACAGTACATATGAGTGCATCGCGTACTAGCGTTGACGTCGGACGCGCCTGCACCGTACGCAGAAATTATTATTTATAATTTTGGCCGAGCGCGGCGTCAGCCGTCGCCGAATATTTTTTGCACACCATGCGTTCGGAAGAACTCGTGGCGAACGAGGTCCTGGCGTTCCTGCAGTACCAGCTGGACGTCATGGATGAGGTCAGTGTGACCCAGTTCTGCACCTCAAACTTCACTGAGGCGGAGATACGCAGCGCCAAAACCCTGCTGTACGAGACGCTGCTTATGGCAGATCGAATGCCGTCCCGCAGGAGGGATGAAAAGGGAGAGAGGAGTCTCCAAGACATGATCAAAGGGCTGAAGGAGACCGACCCAGACGACGTACCAACTTTCGTGGCAAAGGATTTGCGCAAGCTGCCCCCGGTCACGTTTGACCACGTCGACGTCACCAGGCTCCTAAAGGACATCACTAGCATGAGGTCTAGCCTGGTCGAGCTGCAGTTGAAGCTGGAATCATCGCAATCTACCATCAGTGATCTACGCAGTGAAGTAACAGAATTACGAAACACTGTAAGTAGGTCACTCGCGCCTGCCAACAGCGACAACACACGCCACGGACAGGTCAGCGCATCGCCGCTGAACGCCGCGTCAGCAATAGTGCACTCGTCGCCGGTCGCCGTCACTGCAAGCGATGCTAAACTGTGCCCCGCCCCCTCCGCGTCTTCTGTCGTCGGGACGCCGATTTCTTTAATGCTTGGAGGAGGCTCAGGTTCGTCTATCTCATCTTCTTCATCTCCTTGCTCTTGATGCTCAGTTTTTCTTACAGAATCTAAAATTTCTTTGTCTGTAAGTGAAGCCGTTGTAAGCAGGCAATCGTCCACTTCCACGTAGGTTTGAAGATTCACCGTATTTTCTGCCATGTTAAACTGTTGAATCCACTCAGTTAATGGAAGTTCGTCGTCACTATCAAACTCAAGTTCTGTTTCCACCTCATCACTCGTAAAATTGATACAAAGTCCAGCATGTCGGAAAGAGTGCTGTATAGTTGTGGGTGTCACTTCTTCCCAGGCTTTAGACAAAAAATTTACTGCGTGCAACATATTAACAGAAGTTTTCCCCTCAGATTCGACTAGCTCCATCAATAATTTCCTTCTGTAGTGACCCTTGAGGCTTTTAATCACACTCTGGTCCATTGGCTGTAAGACACTAGTCGTATTTGGAGGAAGAAATGCCAACTATATGTTTTGAAGATTCGATATAAACGGGTGGGCAGGGCAGTTGTCAACAAGAAGTAAAATTTTTCGTCCCTTTAAATCTGTATCCCACTTTCGCACTTCTTCTTCAAAAAGTGTACTGGTCATCCAAGCTGATTTATTAGCTTTGTACGTCACTGGCAAATTTTTAATGTTTTTAAAACAGCGCGGATTTTTTGATTTGCCAATTACCATTAGCTTTCTTTTTTCTGTGCCATCCATATTAGCAGCCACAAGCACCGTAATACGTTCCTTGGAAAGCTTTCCTCCCACACACTTTTCCCCTTTAAATTTCAGAGTTTTATCTGGAGTCAACTTATAGAAAATTCCTGCTTCATCAGAATTGAAAATGTCACTTGGCGCGTATTTTTGTGTGAATTTTGACCACACTCTATTAATCCAATCGTGAGTCACATTCGTATCAACACTTCGTGCTTCCCCACTTATTTTACCGTAGTTGATATGATGACGTTGCTTGAATTTTCCGAGCCATCCTTCTGATGCTTTGAAAGAAGTTAAACCAAGTTCTTCAGCAAAATTCTCCGCCTTAGCTTTCATGAGCGGCCCCGAAATAGGCATATTATTCTGGCGCTGTCGGTGAAACCATGACAGTATAGCTTCATCTAAGTCTTCGTATT
Organism: Helicoverpa zea x Helicoverpa armigera; assembly: GCA_033682625.1. NCBI lineage: Eukaryota > Metazoa > Arthropoda > Insecta > Lepidoptera > Noctuidae > Helicoverpa > Helicoverpa zea x Helicoverpa armigera. The sequence goes on along the minus strand of JAWIIS010000090.1, from coordinate 94,660 downwards.
TAGGTCTCTTTAATTTTTTGGAAGATTTCCCCTCGCCCTCAGCTTGGAGAATTTTGTCTTTGTTTTTCCATATTGTGGACACGGTAGAGCGACTAAATCCAAAGCGTTTGCCAACATCACTTATCTTCTCTCCAGTTTCTATTGCACGTATCAATAAAACTTTTTCGTTAATACACAGTGATTTTCTTTTACTAGCCATGTTTACAGTTTGAAAAGGAGATGGCCAAATTTTCATAGAAAAAAAACCTAGAATCGACAGCAACGAAATGGGTACCAATGGGTTCATTATTATTGAACTTTGATGGTACCAAAAAATCCAGCCTGAAATCCATGGGGTATAGGAGCTATATCATATTTTCACAAAAATAAGTTCTGTTGAATTTATGTTGATTTATAAGATTATTGATATCAAGGCACATAAAAAACAAGGTACACTAACATTATACAAGCCAATGGTAATATCCCCATAGTTACAGAGTTTGCCTGGAGATTAAAAGGTCTTGTATTTAACCACTCCAGATACGATTAAGAACCGACCTTACCTACTTGGAGAGGTTTCGCAGTTACATGCAACCTTCACAACTGGCTATGAAATGTTTTTGGAGAAATTGTCTTTGAAAATCGCGCCATGTGACATTGTCAAATATAACAAATGACTTAGCAATGCAAAACGGTCCAATCATGAGTCTGCATTCAACTTCTAACGAACATCAAATAATAAAAGTAAACTTTTTTGTGAACTAAAATCTTGATCGAAAAAACGTTATAAAAAGAGAACCCCATGGTTTTTAGATGATTTGAAATACTTTTTAAAATCCACAAATTATACTGAATCCAATCATACATATGAAGTTCCTGTCGATTCTGGGTGTTTTTTTGGCCATCTCCTTTGTGAGCAACTGAGAATACAGACATATGATAACGTATAGATATTCCACGACTCTAGTCATGGCCAAAAACAGTCGGGGTCCGGACACGTGTAAGCAATCCCAATTTATAAACAAAAGAACGAATTTCTTAGAAAGTTCGGTATACATGATGTCGAGTTTATTGCAGGCTAGGATAACAAAGCAACAAAAGAACGTTAACCACGTGCGCAGTTTTTAGCAACTTAAAAGGTACTTTTTATTACTTAATTGTTGTCGTTATTGAGAGTGGGTGTGATGCTATGTGAAGTGTATGAATGTATGGTAGACAAGCTAAACCAACCAAAGGCAATTGATTTCGACGCTTTAGAGAGTTTGTCGTTAAATCGAGTGTCGTTATATAGAGTTTACATGTAATTTGAAAAAGGTACTTATCGTTAGCAGCCTCTAATTCGAAGAACTTACGTCGACTAGTCAAAAACGCATTAACTAGCATTCTTGATATGCTTAGTAAAACAATATAATGCGATTTTGTGTAGTCATTGTTACTCCAATCCTTCATTATTGCACCCTATAAGTGCATCAACATCATCACTTGATGCGTTTGTATAATGCATAGTTTTTCGAATTAGAGTAATAATAAAATACAATTAATTTAATAATATTGTTTATTTGAGAACTTTTTATGTCTAATAATCATGGTAAAATAATAAAAATCAAAAGTGAGCTTCTTCGTAAAATATTATGAAACTAGCTGTTGCCCGCAACTTCGTCTGCGTGGGCAATATAGAATCGTCAAAATACTACTTATCACGTAGGTGCATTCTTTCACGTGACAGTATAATTAGGATTACCACTTAGCAGTCGCATAGATTCATTGGTCAAGGTTGTGTTGTGGATGTGACCATTTATCTAAACAAAAGAAGTAAAGTTTGTAACGTTGTGGATATCTCTGGATCTAGTCAGCCAATTTGGAAAATTATTACGTATGGTGCGTAAGTAATTTTCACAGGAAACAGCTATAATCTATGTATATAGGTATGCTTTGAGTCTGACAAAGCTGTCATTTGTACATTTTCTGCAGCTGCTGCGACTAATCACAAGCCAGAAAGTCTGTCAGTCTTACCATGGATATCGGCTTGTGTAATTGACTGGATTGAAGATAGGTAGATAGGTTGTCGCTCCAAGCTAAATATTGGTACTCAAACAGATTCGGTGACTGGAAGCCAACACCAACATAGTTGGGGAATAGCTGGATGGATGATAAAATGAGTCATCATCATCAGCAGGCGCATAGGGTAGGATAGTTTTACTACTGGGGAAAAACACTTGTATGACGGGGATTTTCTGTGCACTCGCTCACTATGGTAAGGCGGGACTCCACCGAAATGTTTGCATTCGTTTACGAATAGGCAAAATGTACGCATCTGTGAGAGTCCACTTTATGTGTTCGTACTTGAAACTTGCAGTTTTGCTAAGATTTTCAAAATGTACGCTCGCAATTTGTCATTTCATGGTGGAGCCAGCAAATCAAAAGAAACATAAGTGTAATGTTGTATACTGTGCGTCACTACCGCACACCGGGAAAATTTCGCCTTTATGTATAGCACAAACGTTCGTTCTCTTGCGGAGGACGTTTATATACCATATTTTGTGTCACACGTAAACAGGACGACAGTAAGTATCCACCGAAACACTTTCAAAGATCTGATGAACGAACAAATCAGACCTGACTTGGTCACCTGGGGCCAATCAGAGCTCTATGAAGCGATCATACGCTTTGGCTCCTACTGTTATTGCGGTTTCTGAAAATTTATTCACCTCATTTAACGATGAATGTAATTCTGATGGTACTATTAAGAACACTTGCTTAGCGCAAAAGCTGACGTTGGCAGGCTGACTCTTTTGACTTCTCGAACAGGATACTATTGGTTTTTGTGCAATGCATACCTGCAATGCATGCTGGATTAGGATAAGATATAGGTGGATAGGATTTGCAACAGAGAACAATTCTGTCTTTGTAATTGAATGACATCAAACGTAGTTTTATATAAAAGGTGTTTTTTAGACTTGGCTCGGGTCTTACTGAGACTGTTCGTAATCGTGAACAGTGTATTTGCGATCAGAAGTTGAAAGTAAGCATGTCTCTGGTATGCGACGCGTAATTTGTACGTTTTCAGACGCATAAAGCATTTTACGTGTGTATGGTATTAAATCGAGAAAGCTCCCATTTCTTATCTGCACTTTGTATCTGGGCTTGTTTTTAAAGCTACAGAAGCCTACATTACCTACCTCACGCTTAGCAGCGCTTGCGAGAGATAGATCCTCCTTTCTTCTAGGATTAAGTTTACATATTTTGCATCAGAAAAAATAATTAAGGTCTACTTAATACTACTCACTCAAAGTAATTTGTTTTAAGGCCAATTAGTGGAAGATAAGCTATGTTGTTGAAAAAATCCTGATATGAACTCCATCTGTAACTTTAAATGATAATTAATTGTTCCACTAAATTTTTGTCTGTTTATCGTAGAATCACGTAAAATCTACGAATTCAATGCAGACAATGCTTATACAGGGTTATTGGTAAATCACTAACAACCTTGCAGGACTGTATTACTAAAGTCATAAACTTCAACTTTTGTTCTATGACTTTTTATAAAACATAATACATTTGCCAAAAACAAAACTACAAGATTTCATTGGTCTATCTAACACATTTCAACTCTATTTTGCTATAGTGATAAGCACGCCCCTACCATTTCTTCACCAACAAAAGGCCCGATCGAGACCAGTCGAGCGATTAGTCGACCTTAGAGTGTGCGGACGAGTCGAGATTATCACACATTACAATAAATTCGTTTGGTGAAGGGTTTGCATTTTTAGAATGAATGCAAGATCTTTGTCTACCCTACGCCTCCCGCACTATTCTCGTACCTAGTCATACTTTTGAATTGGTAACTCGCTACGCTACGATTTCCCGCCTTTTTACGAAAAGGTCAATAAAAAAAAACAAAATTTCGTCTTCTTCACGTACTGTGTGCCTCGGTGGACGATCACTATCCCTGATGGCATGCCGGAATTGCCCGTAATCTCGTAACCGCTCGCTGTGTGGCGGCTAGCATTGTTACTCAGCTAGGTGTAGGGCTATGTTTGGGAATCGTATGGCGTATTGGCGACAGGCTTCCGAAACATTGTCATCACACCTAGCCAGCGTTCGCACCATTTCCGTGTACTCGACATTTGAATATCGATACGCCATACTGTAAAGATAATTACGTTCGCACCACCGAATTTCCCTACAAGGACACGTATGATGCGACGCGGGCGCATAAAAACAACTGACGGCCGCTCGTAAATAGGTCAAACGCTCCCCCCCCCCCCCCCCCCCCCGTAAGAGCCCCGCTCGCGCTCCCTGCTCCCCTCCGCTGTCTTTTGTACTACTGTTTACTGTGCTTCCCATAGACTTCGTAACTTTTAGAGCGTACACTTGAAATATTTTAATTTTTGTGTGAAAATTTTGATGAACTAAAATCTGAGAATTATTAAAAATCATAGAACAAAAGTTTTAGTTTATGATATTAGTAATATGGTCCTGAGAGGTTGTTAGTGTTTTACCTATAACCCTGTATACAAAAATTCTACGTAACTTAGGGTATTATTTAGTTTTTGTTTCATCGAAATCGATTCACTCTATCAAAAGATATGATTAATTTAGTGAATTCAAGATGTAAAATATTACGACACGCAATCTGTTTGTCAAAACTGTACATTTGAATGTTGTACTTATGTCTTGCGCGCGCGCTCATCGGGAATGAACGTGCTTTTGTCGCGAGTTTTAGACTATACTTATCGTAGATACGTTAAACGATGGCAACAGTGTCATCGAAAGTGTTGAAATGTTCCAACTGTAATGTGGTCATAAACGAGGTACTTTCTTTCATCTGTAACAAGTTAGATGTGATGGACGAAGAAAGTATTGGTAGAATATGTGCGAGTGCTTTTACCGAAGATGATATAACGCAAGTATTAGCTGTATAACTTAAATTATTCAAACAGTAGTAATTTAAAAAGAATAAGCTGGTAACCCCAAGAGAGAGCGGGGGTGAGGAGGCACGGAGGCGGCCATTCGAACAGGCATGGCGGTTGTGACATTGTGGGAAATGATTGTATATCTGCTATCTCTATGCTATGCTGCTATATCGCTAAATAAAGTGTGATTGTGTATAGAAATTCGTAAGTGTTTTCTAATATTTCAGAAGTGACAAGTACACATCGCTCCACGAACTTGGTATGTTATTGAACTCATTTTATAAGTAGTATAATCGACAAAACAAAACTTGTTTTCTTTCTTCTAAGTATCGAATAATTAGTTAACTGCATTACTCCGTGTACACATTTATTTGTGTACCTAGAGGATTAAATATAGCAATAATATAATTACATCGATGTTCAGTAAATGGATCGATAACATTTGACTATCATATATTCCGAATTCCGAGAAGCCATCATGGAATAACATGTTGCATTCAAACGATTTAAGAAATACCACACAATTAGTCACGAAACGTATAACCCAAGTAATTATTCGTAATCATAGAAAATCGACGCGTCAAGTATGCATTTGCTCTAGATTAGTACCAAGTAAAAATAAAATTAAAAATAAATAGGTAATAGATAGAATCACAAAATATACGAAGTACTTACTTATTGAACTGTTTGTTTCGACTAGTATCTATGAAATTCTAGTAATAGTTATAAAACAAGCTCCCACGGTCAAGCTCCTCTATGTTGCCGTGCCCTACAAGGTCCATAGTGTACCAAAACAACCTTCATGAAACTTATGGAGTGCAATAAAATATTGAATTGAATTGAAATAGCAACACAAGTGTTTTACAGCATGTATGTATCATCGTCATCTCCCTAGACCTTTTTTTTAACTACGTTGGGCTCGGCTTCCAGTCTAATGGGATTCACCTGGGTTATACCAATGTTTTACAAGGATCAACTGCTCTATCTGACCTTCTAAAACCTGTTACTAGGGCTACCCAATACCGCTTGCAGACCCGATGTCAGACTTACTGAATTCTAACTACCTGTAACAACAAGGATGTTCGATGACAGCTGAGACTTACAGTTAACACTTCCTCCAAAACTCAGTAATCCTGGTGCAAGATATACTAAGATAGTACATTTAGATTTACAAAAAAAAAAAAAAGTTGGAATAGAGAGTAAACATTTTAGGTTAAACAAATAAAAAGTATTTACAAAATAATTAATAATAAAACAGCAGTGGTACTCTCCTGACCTGGAATTGAACCCACACATTCATACCTGATAAGTTGGTTCTTTACCCACTAGGGCAACACAACTATTTAGTAGTATGTGTCTATAAATAAATACCAATTTATAGAAAGGATATTCCTTGATATTGATATGATATTTCTTCTATTATTTTATTGATAATAATTAATCTTACTATGTTCACCGTAAAATTACATAGGCATGCTTGTTTACTTTCCTTAACCCAGTCTTCAAAGCAAAATTCAAAGCTACTTAAGCTAACTTTATTAACATATTGATTTGATCTCAAGTGTGGTAACTAATTAGCTGAACCTTGACTAAATCATTGTTATAAATTTGAGCTTGAGTTTAATAAATTTGTAGCATAAACATTAATATCTGAAATTATTGTTCCTACTTAAATTTAAAGGGTATTTGAGCTATAATGCAAAAACTTTTGTCTCCATTTTTCCTTTAAGAATAAAAACAAAAACAATAAATAACTAAATTTCTGAACAAATTTAGAACGATAAATGGTGATCTATAACACAGAGGAGGTTTAATTCAGACACTTTTCTTTAGATGCAACATACAATAATGTATTTAGCATATAATAATTTATAATGTATTTAGAAAATAAAGATTTCCTTTATTGTATATATTTATTGTATATATAATAACTTTAGTATGGTTTCTCTTACTGCTTCTACCCCATTTGTCTCAGACATGTCACTAGTGATGACTTGACTGATAAATGATGACCGACTTTTCATGAGAGGCTCTCATGTAGGCCTATTTAAAATAAAAAACTTTTGATTAACTTTTGACTGAATTATCGAAATATAGTTATTTGTGTTTGACTTATAGTGACTTATATTTTAGCTATTGGGTTTTCTATTATTGTTTGCTTTTGCTAACAATCAGTTTACTAATCGCACCAATTTATTTCCATCTTCCGCCTTCCACCTTTCTCTTCTTGATAACTATTTTACAAATATATATTTACGTTTCATTTTATACAATCTATATCACTTAACCATCAATTAATTTTACAAACTTATCCACTTAATGAATTGAACTTGGAATTTGCATAAAAAATAAAGAGAGAAAGTAAATATATATGTCGGAGACTGTCAATAGTACGGACACTAAACGTCACGCAAGCGCGCCCTCTGGTGGCGTTTCCGGTGAAACAACATTTTGGCGCGCTTGGCAGAGTAGTGGTGGTCGGCGTGGCGTCCGCGGAGCTCAGTCTTGGTCGAGTCGTCGTGCTGCGCACATCTCGATACTGCCTTTCGTTACGTGTAGTGTACCTAGTGTTATTGCCTAGTGTTGTAGTACTGTTGTAGATCCATATTGTAAAGTGTGTAAAGTGTCTTTTGAAATTAAAGTGTAAAGGTTCTTCTAACCTAACAGACAGACATGTGTTGCTGGGGAGTTTGTTCCGCCACTTCTTCTCCCCAAGCCAAAACACATAGGAAGTGGCGAAGGGCGGGCGTTTTGGGGGCTGTCTTTTGTTCTGACTAATTTGAATAAACGTTTGACTTTTGAGTTCGTTTGAGTTTTGAGTTTCTTTGAGTTATCTCTTTGCTTGATTACCCTAACTGATGTCGGACGATAGTGCCATCCTGATGTTCGCCGCCGACATCAGAAGTGGGATGTAATCCGAATGCCCACATGTGTTAAGAATTCGCCATGCGAAGATAAAATTCTGCCCATTGACAAAAAAAAAAAAATGTAACGTCGATAATTTGAAATGGAGTTTGTAGTAGAAGAATTATTAAGAATTTCAGCAAAGGTACAAGTATGGTAACCACGGTTATGGTAATGGTATCGTTTTCCATTGTTACATGTCAAGCTAGTTATCGAGGGTATGCTAGAAAATTAACCGAATCTGTCTTTTTTTTCATGTTTCAACAATGACGGTGGTTATTGTGCAATCTGGCGACAAAATTACTGCGGAGCATCCCAGCTGCCAGGAGCCTGACGTGTCACCGTGAGGTCGGAGTGTTGGTGCTCGTGTATCTACGTGGCTTCACGTCCGCGAAAGCCTTGCTGTACTGGGCATCGTCATGCGCGTTGAGGTGTTGAGTGGAAACCCGGTGAGACCGATCCATTTTTGCTTTATTTTGAGGTTATTTGTCTTACGACATTTATAAACTTGAGAGACAGTTTCAGTCTCGTTGATTGCGCTACCACTGCGCTTATTAATTGGTGGAATCGTAGATAATCAGAAACCTAGGTTCACAGGTTTGATCCCAGAGTTGAAAATTATTTGTTAGCTGATCTCATCAATATCCTAAAGTTAGAATATTTCAGTTTTTGCGTCATTTGATTGAATTGTGCATCAGACGATAGATTTTTGGTAAAGTGTTACGTTCACCTACTCTGTAATTTCGTTGCGCTAAGTTGTACCAATGATAGAGACCAGGGTGACTTGGAAAAGACCCGTTGGCCTGTGTGATGGCATCGGGGTGACCAAGAAGAGACCTGTGTAAAGTCTGCGGTACTGTTGTTTTTATTGTGTTAAGCTGTACCTATGATGGGTATCGGGGTGACCTGGAAGAGACTCGTTGGCCTGTGTGACGGCTTCGGGGTGACCAGGAAGAGACCCGTATACGTCTGTGGTACAGTTGGTGTCATGTCACTATAGTTGTGGTTGTGGTCCCTAGGAGGCCAGGATGGGCTGAGAGCTCGGCTAAGGGACACGACGGTTTTGTGAAGCCTATCGAGTAGAAGGCGTTGATGTGAATGACAACCGTAGCTGTAATGATTTTGTAATTTACAAGTTCAGTCTGACTAGCAATTCGATCTTTCTTTGATTTCGTGCTTAGAATTTAATGTAACTAGTTTCTTCATTTAAATGGTGATTGCTATTCTTAAAACCCATAACATGTGTTTAGGTCTTACCATCGAGAAGGTTTGTTGCTGACCCATATGTTGTCAATATTTGATGCCTAAGCACTTTCCATTTCTGACTTAACAGATAACATCTAAGGTGAACCGAGCCTGGAGAACAGGACGAGGTCCACTAGTCAAGCGGCGCGCGAGGTGCGCTGCAGTTGCTGTTTGGAGCGTCATCCTCCCCCGGATTTGTCGTGGAGGCCGTATGAGTTGCGGCAGGCCAGGACATCGCATGTCATCGCACAAGGTGAAAGCATTCTATTGCATTGAAAATGTTTAAATTGATCAGACAAACTTGACAATGACTAGCCTGTGTGGCAGCTAGGAGCCTGTGTGGCAGCTAGGAGCCTGTGTGGCAGCTAGGAGCCTGTGTGTGGTGAGCTCCGCGGACGCCGCGCTGACCGCCACGACTCCGCCAAGCGCGCCAAATTGTTGTTTCACCGAAAACGCCACCAGAGGGCGCGCTTGCGTCTCGTTCAGTGACCGTACTATTGACTATCTCCGACATATATTTATCGCTAAGCCGATGGAGAATTACGCACGTGACGGTCTCACGCCGCCATTACCTACGGGTAAAACATGTTCAAGGTCAAACAAGAGAAAAGACGATAGTTACATGTACTCTCGAAAGAAGCGTTGTAGGTCACGCAGCCCAAGTCGCGGACGACCACGTCGCAAAAGTGGTCATCATGAACGTCGCAGGCATCGACGTTCCGGATCTAGGCTGAGAACCACTAAAAGGAAAAGCAGGAGTAGGTCACGATCCACTTCAAAAAACCGCCGTTCACGGTACCGTCGTGACTCATCTCACAGCCGCCGGCGTAATAATAGTTATTTCTCAGACTCCACTAGTAACCGATCAGACAACCTACAGTCTAAGACTACTCATAGCTCAGACGAATGGAGCACCGACTCGTCTACGTCGTCAGCTGAACGCGAATCACGATCGAGGTCAAGGGATAGCAGAACATACGACTCTCGGCGCCGTCATCGCGACCGTCGTACTAAACCAAGGCGATCCAGTCATTCAGAAATGGAAAGACTCGTTAGTGCGATTAGTAACCACAGCCGCAATACGTTTGTAGGAGCACACGATATAATACCTAAATTCGATCCAAGACTGAAAACGCAAACTTCAAAATCGTGGATCAAAAAGGTTAACGAGACTGCTGATATGTACAACTGGAGTGATAAGCAGATTATCTTTCACGCATTGCCCAAACTCGATGGTCTAGCACGACGGTGGTATGAAGGTGTGCGGGACGGACGTAGCTCAGAAGCAGGTACTATGGGGTGGCTTCGAGACGTTGACGCCCCGTCGGTCGCTGGTTCTTGGACGTCTGGGCGAGTGGACTGTATTTACGATGTGGCGAGAAACAGGAATTTCAAAAACAAGAATACGTTTAGACGGGTTTTAGACTTTCTGCTACTATAGGTTCAGGAATGCCGGTGAAATAATAAGTCTTCATATATTTTTCAGGAGTCTTGAAGGGACGAGCTTCGACGCACTTACCATACTATAATTACACTATTTACTTTTCACTATTTACTTGTTATACTATCAAAAAATCCATACCGATGACTACGATTTGTACGGCGGCGCTTGCGCACCGAATGAGCTCGAAACTTTACCGTGACGAGCACCTCGATTTCTCGTCCCTCCGACCAACCTCAGTTTTATTGACCTTTCAATTTAACAGCAGTATTACAAGTAATTGGTACATGATATCATTACAGGACACATAGCGTCAGACGCCCCATGAAGTGCGCCACTGAACTATACTATACACACCCTGCATACCTTCAGGGCTGAAATACTATAACCGAATAACTATAAAAAACTATGTGAAATCGGCCCTTATGTGAAGACTATCTCGAGATAAAAAACAAACTATGGGGGTTATCTCAATACGAAAGGCAGTGTGTGTTAGGGCAGTTCATGGGCTATCTGGCGATAGTAATCCTAACAATGTGACCTAAGTCCTAGTATTGTTAATTTGCATGTGAAATGAAAGTCAAAACACAGACATTATTTATTGTTCTATAACTTAAACTATTAACAATATTTCTATAAATTAAGTCATTTTCTATACAATGAGACCTAGGCTTTCAGTTAAACACTATTTCACTAATGAAAGTCTAGGATTTTTACTATCGAGAAATCCAAACTAATATTATAAATGCGAAAGTAACTCTGTCTGTCTGTCTGTCTGTCTTTCTGTCTGTCTGTCTGTCTTTTCTTCACGCCTAAACTACTGAACCGATTTGTGTGAAATTTGGTACAGACATAGTTTGAAACTTGAGAAAGGACATAGGATAGTTTTTATTACAAAAAAAATAAAAATAAAATTATTCCGGACATATAGCGCCATCTATTGGTCAAATCAAAAATCTGCTGGTAGTCACTATTCCACGCGAACGAAGTTGCGGGCAAAAGCTAGTGTTTACATAGGTAAATCAGGCCTTAAACGGCAGAACTATTATGTTTATTATACACAATTATGTAGGTTAAGGTTACCGCTACAAAACTATTACAATTTGGTATCAAAAAACGCTATAATTTACAAATTAAAGCACTATCAAAATCTGAACACAATTCTATAACAATTTAGAAGGAGGGTGCACGCGAAAAACATACCTTGGCGCGGCTCACGGCACTTTTTGCTCATTACCCTCATCACAAAATTGTTAGAGTATAAATAGTAACGCGCATACACGAACACTCAGGAGAACTCCACTTCCGACTCTCGTCGTGTACGGACGTGTCGCTCTGCGCTCGCCCGTTTACGACTTTTGTCTTTGTTACGCCCGACGTAACGCTCACCGTAGTCGCTCTGCCGACTACAAATATATCAATCTAAAGCTGCTTTTTTCAAAGCGGCGGACGATTATCCTGTTTCTAAAACGTTTGTGTCAAGTAAATTCAGTTGACCCCTTCTGGGTAAAAGCCACAGTTTCGTGGTTCTCGGTTGAAACCATACGGTGCCAACGAAGCCGAGAGGGTGTTGACCCAATCACACCCGCCGAACCCCTTCAGGGCAAGGCAGTCAATTGGATGGGAGCTCGGATTTCGGCCTTGGGGGATCTCCTAGTCGTGCCTTGCATCTGGTTTGCTTTCACAGCTACACACCTGGTGTCGGTTGGGTATCTCTATACCCTTCGCACTAGACTGGCTAGGGCCCGTTCGCACAATAAGACTGGCGAACGGTTTACAAGCTTAGGGCTCACCAATAGGTACTCACCTCCCTGCCTATACCCGGCAGGGAGGGTTACACATCCCCGGGCCCATCCACCCGGGGAGATAGGAGATAGGTTGTTAGGTTTTTATAATTAGGCCCCCACCTCTTTAAGCTCGGTAGCCCTCTTCCCTCACGGGAAAATGACTACCGAAGTTATTAAATTCTTTTTCGAGGTCCTCCTCAAGGACCAAGACATTGTCGCCAAATATGGCGACTTGATCAATAACCTTGATATCAAGGACCCGCGCCTAGCGCGCTATTGTGTTATCACCGATAACGGCTCAACAAAGGAGGCCGGCGCAGCTGTGTCGCGCCCCATTGTTGAGCCTATAATCGTCTCTTCGGGGAAAACCGCCGCATTAGCGGAAACGGTAATCCCCAATACAATGGTCGATGCCCAGCTGCACTCGACCATTGTACCTAATCCCATTGTCTCACAGACAATGGAAATAACTCAGGCGAGTGCACCTGCGTCAAACGTCGACGCCGAATGCATGGACACCTCGTCCTCCCGCTCTGCCTCACCCGTCCCTGAGGATGCTCAACCCTCCGAGCCCTCTGACTCCTCTTCCTCCGACGAAGACTTCACCGTCGTACTGGGAGGTAAGAGGAAAAAGAACAAAAACAACGACAAGGCGCGCAAGACCATCGCCCTTGCCGCATCTCCTCTCCCTAGCCCGCCCGCTGTGTCTACAGCATCCCCCGCCCCGTCACCCTCGACCTCGCAGGTCGCTTCCTCCCAAGGTGCCGCTAAGCCCAAAAGCGCACCAAAAAACAAACCTCCGCCGCCTGTATACTTACAGGACAAGGCAAAATGGACCGAAGTGTCCAAGCTGTGTGTTGATCGTAAGATCAACTACAGATCGGCCTCCAATACCGGCAACGGTATAAAAATCGTCCTCCCTCCGTCAGACGACTATAGGGAGATAACTAAAGCGCTAAGAGCGAGGAACATTTCGTTCCACACATACTCCCTCCCTGAAGAAAAACCTCTCCGGGTCGTCATTACCCGTATTCCGAAGGAAATCCCTTCGGATGACATTTTAAGTGACCTTAAGTCACAAAGCATCCCTGCGACGCAAGTCCATAGGATGCACCGCGCCCGCAGTGGCCGCGCCTTCGACATGGTGCTCGTAGTATGCGAGCCGTGTCCTTCAAAAATCCACCCGATTTTTAACATCAAATCGGTGTGTAATTTAACCGGCATCTCAATCGAGAAGCCAAATAGATCTGGCATTGTATCCCAATGCCACCGTTGCCAACTGTGGGGTCACTCACAGCGCAACTGTTTCGCCCAGCCTAGGTGCGTGAAATGCCTAGGCCAACACGGCACCTCCGACTGCCCGCGACCCAAGGACCGCACTCTGTGCACCGAGCCTCCGAGCTGTGTACTCTACGGCGCCTCAGGTCATCCCGCCAACTACCGCGGCTGCCCAAAGGCCCCAAAAACGTCTCCCAAGCTGGCCAAGCGTGCAAACGCCCGCCAGCTAAGGGAAAGCCCATCAGCGAGGCTACCTACCGCTCAACTTCCCGAGCGTCTCAGCCCACAACGGCCCTCCCCATGGAACCCTCTCAACCATCAGAGAGCCTTTCCAACCCCGAGGCCAACTCAGCCCCAGCCAACTCCCGCCCCGGTGAATAAAACCACCGCGGCGCCCGCGAGCTTACCTCGCGTCCCTCCCGTCCTTCCCTCCGCGCCCTCCGCGGCTCCTATAGCCGCCAAGCCCGCGCAAGCGCAAGCGCCATCCAAATCCGTCGCGCCCTCTTCTAGCCCAGTATCAGCGCTCAGTTCTATGAACGTTATACTGAGCACGTTCAGTGTATTCACGAGCGACAGAGCTCAACAACTTTCGAGGGAGATAGTCGCCAGCAATGGCGACCTTATCAAACTCTACTCCGTTATGCAGGAGTATTCAGACGTCGCCCAGGCAGTTCAAAACCTGCCTCACTTTAGGAAATAGAAATGGATAATACATCCAAAATTAAACCCCATTCCCTTAGGCTTGGCTATTATAATGCCAACGGTATTCTCGGTCAACGCGACGAGATTTCCGCCTTCCTACAATCCCATAAGATAGACATTCTTCTCGTACAAGAGACCTTCCTAAAGCCGCGTGTACGCGGCCCTAATATAGCTAACTATAAGTTAATTAGAAATGACAGGATCACACGCCACAAAGGCGGCACGCTTATCTATTATAAAAGATCGCTACATTGTGTAGAGATCACTCCCCCCGACTTAAGCTGCATTGAAGCCTCGATCTGTCGACTAGCCATGTCCCAGCACCAGTCGATCACTCTCGTATCGGCCTACTGCCCTCCCACGTCCTCATCCTTTCAGTCCTACGACCCGATCCTTTTCACGAACGATCTCAGAGCCTTACTAGGCCTGAGCGACTCTGTAATAATAGCAGGCGATCTAAACGCCAAACATCCCGCCTGGAATAGCAACACTACTTCTCCAAGAGGCAGGTTGCTATTCAATCAGTGTGAATCCCTCAACTTCGATGTCATCGCTCCGATGCATCCCACTCACTTTCCTAATATAGTCGACCACCTTCCCGACGTTCTCGATGTAGCGCTCCTCAAGAACGTAAACTTACGTTTACGTTCGATCGAGGTACTACACGAGCTCACCTCCGACCACAGACCGGTTCTTGTGGAACTAGCCTCGCGCTCAGGCCCACTCGACCCGGATCGCCCTCCTCCCACCCAGATTGTCACGGACTGGAGAATGCTAAGCGAAAGCTTAAAATCCTCCTCCGCCCAGTTAGAATCAATTCCCGATGAAATCAACTCAGTCGCTGACATGACGGGCGCGATCGGCTCGTTCACCGAGCACGTACAATCCACCGTGGACAAGTGTTCACGTAGAGTTGAAGCGACGAGCTTTCATCGCTTCAAGCTCCCGGATGACGTGCGTGCTCTGGTGACCGAGAAGAACGCGGCTGTCCGTGCCTACAGTACTTTTCCCTGCGACGCTAACAAGTCTCACATGCGTAACTTACAGCGTGCTGTAAAGGAACGCCTTGCTGAGATGCGTGAAACGCGCTGGGACAAGACGCTGAGCGAACTCGAGCCGACTCATCAAGCCTTCTGGCAGCTTCAAAGGAAACTCAAATCCGATGAAGTAGCTTCCACCCCGCCGATCAAACGCCCCGACAATTCCATCGCCTTCGAGGACGATGAAAAAGCGGAATGTCTGGCCGACAGCCTCGAGGCTCAATGCTCGCCTAGTACCCAACCGGTCGACCCGGCTCACCTACTAAAGGTCGAAGCCGAGGTCGAGCGCAGATCCTCCCTACCACCCCAAGAAGACCCCGACGATCCCTTGCCTCCCGTCACTCCAGACGAAGTGGCAGAGATCATCAAACGTCTCAAACCCCGTAAAGCTCCGGGCCCAGATAGAATAACCAATAAAGTGTTCAAAATCCTACCCGCTTCCCTCGTAATGCTCATGACCGCGATCTTCAATTGCGCCATGACCCATAACCTGTTCCCACAGGCATGGAAAGAGGCAACCGTAATCGGTATTCCCAAACCCGGTAAACCAAAATCAGACCCGTCCAGCTATCGCCCTATCAGTTTACTCAATGTGTTCGGCAAGATCTACGAGATACTGATCTATAAGCGTCTCAAAGATTACGTCGAAGCAAAGAGTCTTATTCCATTAGAACAGTTTGGTTTTCGAACCCATCACTCTTGTGTCCAACAAGTCCACCGCATCGTGGAAGGTGTGAGCCACGGATTTCAACGTGGCCAACTCACCGGCACGATTCTCTTCGACATAGCAAAGGCATTCGACAAAGTCTGGCACAAAGGCTTGATTTACAAGCTTTACCAACTCGGTGTCCCAGACCGTCTCGTCGTCATCTTACGAGACTTTTTGTCGAATTGCACCTTTCGCTATCGCATAGACGGCACTCTTTCTTCGGCCCACCCTATAAAAGCTGGCGTCCCACAAGGCTCGGTACTCTCCCCCATCCTCTTCACGCTATACACTAGCGATATTCCTAAGAACAAGCATGTTCAATTAGCCCTATTCGCCGACGACACGGCAATCTACTGCTCAGGCCGCAGCCCAGCCGCCATAGTGAGACATCTCCAAGCCTATTGCAACACCCTAGGTGTCTGGACTAGGCTATGGAGAATCGAACTCCACCCCGACAAAAGCCAGGCCATACTCTTTTCGAGCCCCCGCCGTAGGCTTCCTCCCGCGCCCCCGTCAGTCACCATGTTTGGTAGGCCGATTCCTTGGAAGGAGCATGCCAAATATCTAGGTGTAATCTTAGACCAGCGCCTCTCATTCGCCGAGCACATACGTAAGGTGCGCTCTAGAGCAGCCTTTGTGTACGGCAGATTGCACTTCTTGCTCAATTCAAAGAGCAAATTATCTCTTAAATCCAAGTTACGCCTCTACGGATCGTGCATACGCCCCGTCATGATGTATGCTTGCCCGGTGTTCGCACAGGCAAGCCATCGCCGCCTTCACAGAATGCAAGCCCTTCAAAACCGTGCTTTACGGAAAATCACAGGAGCTCCCTATTATGTTCGAAATGAGATTCTTCATGTCGACTTAAAAATCCCTACCATCCGCCAGTATATGAAGCGTGCCGCCATACGGTACTTCGAACGCGCTGAGAAACACGATAACTCACTTATCGTGTCAGCCAGTAATTACACTCCCTCCCGCATCAGTAGGATTCGCCGCCCTAGGCATGCCCTTCTAGAACCTGACGATGAGATAACTGTCCTCCAAGAGAGTAGTAAACTCACTAGCACCCTATACAAACACAAACCGCGTTCGTACAAACCTCGCCGCCGAGGTCCGCCGCGACGTCCCGTTCTCTGTCCTCCCGACCCTTGCTCATCGAGCCAGCCCGCGAGCTGAGCCAGTAGCTTTAAATTCCCCATTTAATAATAATGATCATATGATCCAGCCTGTCCCTTTGCTGCCTCCCCAGCGACGCCCTAAGCCGAGGTCCGACCCCACAGGGGGTACCCTTAGCGCAGTCGCTTAGTTTATAAGTTGTTTTACGCCCCTGGCTGGAGGCCTTAAATTCTAGGCATCCACAGGGAAAAGTCCGGTTAAGCAGTACACGGCCTCCTAGGCTGAACTGCGAGATGCCATACCAAAAAAAAAAAAAAAAAAAAAAAAAAAAACGAACACTCAGGCATTATGATTTTGCACTCGCGGCGCACGGATGCGTCTGTCGCGAACAGAAGGTTTATCGTCAGTGAACCTTAGTTGGAGGGAATGGCAGCGGAAGATTCTAGAAAATTTTCCGGATGACAGGAATTACGCCGACCGTTTAGTAGAAATGCTGGATAGGAGGAGCAAGCGCGAAGAAACTCTCGAAGAATATTTTTACGACAAAATTAAACTGATAAGCCACTGCAATATAAAGGGCAAGGACGCAGTAGACTGCGTTATGCATGGGATTTATGATAGTAATATTAGATTAAGCGCGCAGGGTGCGAATTTTAGAAGCCCAAACAAGCTCCTAAGATATCTGCGCAGTATTACTGCTAAAACTTTTAAAGATAATCGGAAGACTCTAACGCAACCAAACAATAGAATAAATAAATCCAATTTTAACGGAAAAGGGCCAGATACAAGCAAAAATAGTAGAATTTCGGGTATTAAATGCTTTAACTGCTCCGAAAATGGGTATACTGCACCAAGATGCACAAAAAAATGGCAAAGATGTGTAAAGTGTAATCGTATGGGCCATATAGTAGAACACTGTAGACGAGATCAAGCCAATAAGATTACTAAAACAACCACCGACGATAAGAAAGGAGGTTCAGAAAATAAAGTACTACATATTACCGGTAACAATGAAAAAACAAACATATACAGGGTTATAGGTAACACACTGGCAACCTCTCGGGACCGTATCGCTAATATCATAAACTAAAACTTTTGTTCTACGACTTTTAATTATTCTCAGATTTTAGTTCATCAAAATTTTCACACAAAAATTAAAATATTTCAAGTGTACGCTCTAAAATTTACGAACTCTATGGGAAGCACAGTAAACAGTAGTACAAAAGACATCGGAGGGGAGCGGGGCTCGGGCGGCGGCGGGGGAGCGTTTGAACTTGACCTATTTACGAGCGGCCGTCAGTCGTTTTTATGCGCCTGCGTCGCGTCATACGTGTCCTTGTAGCGAAATTCGGTTGTGCTAACGTAAATTATCTTTTCAGTATGGCGTATCGATATTCAAATGTCGAGTACAAGGAAATGGTGCGAATGCTTGCTAGGTGTGATGACAATGTTTCGGAAGCCTGTCGCCAATACGCCATACGATTCCCAAACATCCCTACACCTGCTGAGTAACAATGCTAGCCGCCACACAGCGGTTACGAGAGATTACGGGCAATTCCGGCATACCATCAAGGATAGTGGTCGTCCACCGAGGCACACGGTATGTGAAGAAGATGATATTTTTTTTTTATTTGACTTGTTACCAATTCAAAAGTATGACTTGGTACGAGAATAGTGCGCGGGAGGCGTGGGTAGGTAAAGATCTTACATTCATTCTAAAAGTGCAAACCCTCTACGCCAAACGAATTCATTGTAATGTGTGATAATCTCGACTCGTCCACACACTCTAAGGTCGACTAATCGCTCGACTGGTCTCGATCGGGCCATTAGTTGGTGAAGAAATGGTGGGGGCGTGCAAATTTTATCACTATAGCAAAATAGAGTTGAAATGTGTTAGATAGAACAATGAAATCTTGTAGGTTTGTTTTTGGCAAATGTATTACGTTTTATAAAAAGTCATAGAACAAAAGTTGTAGTTTATGAAGTTAGTAATACAGTCCTGCAAGGTTGTTAGTATGTTACCAATAACCCTGTATAACAAGATGGTGACCATCAACGGTCACCAGAAACATGCCTTCCTTGATTTTGGCAGCCAATGTACAATCGGCAAACAAAGTTTGGCTGACGAATTGTCCCTAAAACTAGATTCTAAGGACCTATTGCACATTAGAGGTTTCGCATTTGGAACAATTCAGCCTATTGGGAAAGCAAAGGCTGAGATAGTACTGGATTTTGTGAAGGCTGAGGTAGACATATACATAGTGCCAGATGAGTATTTAAGTACAGATTTACTAATTGGCCAAAATTTTACGGAAAGACCAGGTGTGGTAGTATACAAAACTAGCACAAGCCTAACTCTATATTCCGATTTCCCCGAAAAGGTTGATTTGTTAATCGCGGAAGATACTACGGTTGGTAAAATGACTAACATCAAAATCCGGTACGTAAACCAACACACTGGATATATATATATACATACCTGGGAATATATCTTACAAGATTGACGAGGAAATTATTACAATTCCTGGCATATATCAGGTTGGTGATGGTGTAGGGATGTTGCCAGTAATTAATTACTCCGGAAAAGAAGTCCTTATGCGAAAAGACAAAGTTATAGCTCGTGCATTACCTATACCTAATATACGCTTTTGCATACACCAGTTTTAGAGGTAAATAACATAATAGAGTCTGACAGTACTAATTCTTATAGTTATAAACCTTTGACTATGGACATGTTAAATATAGGTGCCGACGCTACGCATGACCAACGTGATAGACTACTAACACTACTGAACGACTATAGGGACTGTTTCGCGTTAGAATTAGACGAACTCGGTAGGACCTCTATTTCTGAAATGCATATCAAATTACAGGACGATGTACCTATATCCTATAAGCGTTACCGCTTACCCTATACAGAGAAACTGGTAGTTCGAAATTTGGTGAACGAGCTCCTTGATTCTGGCATTGTGAGGGAATCCAATTCATCGTATGCGAGCCCCATAGTCCTTGTTAAAAAGAAAAACGGCGAGTATCGTTTATGTGTGGACTACAGAGCCCTAAATAAGAAAACTATCAAGGATTCTTACCCAATGCCGGTCATAGATGACCAGTTAGATCGTTTGAGCGGTAAAAACTATTTTACCAGTCTCGACCTTAAGTCTGGGTACTATCAGATTCCCGTCGCGGAAGATTCCAAGCATTTAACTGCATTTATTACACCAGACGGACATTATGAGTACACCTGGATGCCGTTTGGCCTCGTGAACGCTCCTGCTGTATTCCAACATATGATCAACAAGGCTCTGGGTAAGGATAGATACGATCTGGCAATGCCTTACATGGATGATTTGTTATCCCCAGCCACGACGATAGATCGTCGTTGATAGTCCAATACTGCGGAACTAACATTAGTCAAAACCGCGGAACTACAAAAAAAGCAAAAATGACATTTCGCGGTTCTAGTTAACTGATTGTGATTGGCGTCGATACGTGCAACAATTTTTTGAATGGTCCAATAAGAAAAGGAGTAAATCAAAAATTACAATACCGCGGATCTTTCGGCGAACAAGTTTCGACACGAAAGCCGCGTAGCCGCGCCAGTTTGTATTAGAGTGTGCCGTGTTTATGTGACGCTCCGAAAATTACTATTTTAAATAATTTCTGGATTGTTTATAATGTAAGTATGTCACACGTATTGTGTACTTTATGATAAATACAATTGGGATGTTTTTTTGTCTGAAATTGAGTAATTACGAGTATAAAAGTTCTTCTAATCTTTAAGTTGTTCTTACGCGGTTTTACTATTATCCCTTTTTGTTTTGTTTACGCACTTCCGCGGTTTAAATAAACCGCGAATTTATTTAATTTTTGTGTTACTATGATAATAATTTATTTATTTATTTATTTAACAATTTATGTACACAGTGAACATATAAAAGAAATATACATAGCATAGAAATAGTACAAAGGTACTGCTTATTTCTAGATCGAAATCTCTTCCAGCAGACCCGTAGTAGGAGAGTTAGAATGAAGAGAAGTAGGTAGATAGACTGTGTAAAAGGACATAGTAAAGATATATAAATTACACACATATATACAAATATAAAGCAAAAGATAATACATACATACAAAAATACATATTTTATAAAATGACTCTATGAAGAAGAGGAGGACAAATAGTAACTTTTGAGTTTCTGTTTAAAAGTAGCAACAGTTTGACAGTTCCTTAATTCAGGCGGCAGCGAATAATAATATAATAATATCGTTATTATATTAATGATTTTATTAGGTATGAATTAAATTTGATTATACTTTTCATGGGTAGTTCTATGTACCTAGAATAATGTAGATGTGTAGGTACTTACCAAGATTTTTTTATATTTGCAGTGATGGCAGTAAATACTAACATTCATGATGGCTGAAAATGAAAACGCAACACAAGATGTTTCTACGAATTATTTGGAGGGTGCTGATATTAGCGACGATGTTACGACACTGCATCAACTGAAACAGCGGCGCCAGCAACTACTTATGAAGAAAAAACAAATATTAGAGAATCAAAGACCCAATTTAATTAAATCAATACCATTTGTCCAGCCGGTATGTCCCACATCTCTCGGTGATACCGTAAGTACAGCTGATTTTACCACTGTAGGAATCGAGAGCCACATTTATGAAACTGTAATGGATGATGCTTCTATCAACGCTACACCCACGGTAGATCCAAATATCGGCACTGCTCTCCCAAACGAAATTTTTGATTTTGGATCCGACGACTCTGTGGCAGACCCAAGTTATGTTCCTCTTTCGGATATCACCAACGTGCAGCCCTTAGATAGCCTTGATGTCGATTGGTTTCCTGAGAGAAATATTGAGACAGAAGTTGCAGGTGCGTCCAGAACGAGAAAACGTAAAGCTGATCGCCAGAATTGGAAGAAAATTAAAAACCAAAAAAATAGGATGTTAGGAAAAGAATACATAGGGTATAAAAAAATTAATGAGAAGTACGTTCAAAATGTCCCAAAACCTAAAAGGATTTTAGGTCCTAAATGTAATTCGCCATTTTGTCTGCGCAGCAAAACCCTGCTTTGTGCGCAAATCAGTGAAGAAGAGAGACAGGAAATATTTGAAACTTTTTGGTCTAGATCATGGAAAGAGAAGAAAGTATTTGTATGTTCTATGATAGACATAAAGACAACTCAGAGGAAAACGACAGCAAATAACTCGCGGCGTCTCTATACTAAGCAATATCACCTACACGTTAATGGCATAAAAAAAAGAGTTTGTCTTAAAACATTTCTCTCTACATTAGGCATCAGGGAATGGACTGTCCGCTATTGGTTAGGAGATAGAAATCAAAGAGCGAACGAAGTTTCAAATATTTCGCTTAGCACTGTGACTAAAAGAGATTCCGTAAAAAGTTACCTAGATAATTTACCTAAGTTACCATCGCACTACTGTCGTCAATCTAGCACAAAACAATATTTGGAACCTATAATTCAATCAAAATCTGAGCTCTACAGAATGTACGTAGAATATTGTACAGCATCAAACACTTTACCCGCATCACGAAAGCTCTTCAATGATGTATTCGTAGAGGAGAATATAGGGCTGTATCAACCGAAGAAAGACGCCTGTGATTTCTGTTCGGCCTATAAGGCTGGTAATGTAGAAGAAGAAGCATACCAACAGCATGTCCAAACAAAAAATTTAGCACGTGAAGAAAAGAAAAGAGATAAAGAGAAGGCAAAACTAATTATAATCCACGCTATTACAGCTGACTTGCAGGCGGTGAAGTTATGGCCTTCTTTAAATGCTAGTGCTCTCTATTTTAAAACCAAGTTAGCAGTGCATAATTTCACTGTATACAATCTTGGAACAGACGACGTTACATGCTACCGGTTCGATGAAACGACTTGTGATCTTAAAGCTACCACTTACGCTTCTTTTTTTGTGGATTACGTAACAAATCTATTAAACGAAGATCCAAAAGATGTAATAATATGGACAGATGGTTGCACATCGCAAAATAGGAATAGTATCGTTTCTAACACACTACTTAGACTAGCCATGGATAAAAACGTAACGATTACACAAAAATATCTTGAAAAGGGACACACACAAATGGAGGTGGACTCTGTCCATTCTGTCATTGAGAGAAGACTAAAAAATAAAGAGATATTTTTGCCATCGCAATACGCGACATTAACTAAACAAGCAAGAAAGAAACCCTCTCCATACAAAGTAATTCAACCAGATCATAAATTTTTCAAGGACTACGGCATTAAAGAATACCAAGTATATGACTCCATACGACCTGGTCGTACTGCTGGCGATGATTGTGTGGTGGACCTGCGGGTATTTAAATATAATCCTGATGGGACTATCCAGTATAAAAAAAATTTCAAGGATGACTTGACCCAATTACCACGAAGACCACGAAATATCTTAACACTTAGAAATAGTGTCCCATTCCTATTTTCAACTAGAGTGCCAATATTAGAAAGCAAATATCTGCACTTACAGCAATTAAAAACCGTAATTCCTGCTGATTGTCACCAGTTTTATGATAGCTTACCTTATGAGAAAAATAAGTAATATTTTTAATGAGTAATATTCATAAAGATTTTTGTTTTGGACACTTTTCCAATTATTTACTAATTATTTTCTTTTGATACACAAATATTTCTTTAATTCTTTGACTAAGTTTCTTTGTTTTGTTATGTTTGAAGTAAGATCATAATAATTAATCTAATAAGTAACTGCCATGTTTTAATGACGATAATGTTTAAACTTGTTACCACCAAAGTTAAAATAATAAGACTGTGATTACCTGAGTAAATATAACTTCTTTGTAATAATTAAATTCTGTTTTATTCAACCTCCCTTTCCGCGGAAATGCCAAAAAAGCTCAAATGATAACCACCACATAAAATAAAAAACAGCGTAAGTGTATTTTCTAGCTGAATATTAATTGGATTGTATTAAATAATAACATATTAGTTAAAAAATACACATTTCTACAAAGCTTAAAGTTTAGACACGTATTTCATGAGTACAGCAGAAGTTATTTAGTTTTTTCGCTCTCCTGTAAAATTTGCCTCATTCAGCTTACGCGGTATTACCTATTGTTAGTTACGCAGTATTGGACTATCAACGACGAGATGACGGGCTGGACAAACTCAGGAAAATATTGGAGTCGTTACGCAAAGCAAGTTTGACACTCAATGTTAAGAAATGCTATTTCTTTCAAACATCTTTAGACTATCTGGGGTATGAGGTATCCAAAGACGGCCTAAGGCCTGGGAGCAAGAAAATCGACGCCGTCGCGTCTTTTCCGGTCCCAACAAATATACATCATGTGAGACAATTTGTCGGTTTGGCAAGCTTCTTCCGCAGATTTATTCCGAACTTCGGTGCTATCGCCAAGCCGTTAACTAGTCTCACGAAGGCCAACGTGCCCTGGTCATGGGAAAAACCTCAAGAAGAAGCGTTTAATACAATTAAAGCCAAATTGATTCAGCGGCCCTTATTGGCCCTTTATGACCCTAGTTTCATTACAGAAGTACACTGCGATGCAAGTAAGCACGGAGTAGGAGGCATTCTACTTCAAAAACCCGATGAAAAGTCACCTCTGAGACCGAAGAGGAGTTTTTACACTCCTATGAATTAGAAACTCTAGCCGTAGTTCTATCGTTGAAGAAGTTTCGCATATATCTCATCAGTATTAACTTTAAGGTATACACCGACTGTAATGCCCTTAGAACGACACTAACAAAGAGGGACTTAGTTTCTCGAATTGCACGGTGGTGGCTTCTGCTTCAGGAGTATAACTTTACAATAGACTACAGACCTGGAGAGAGTATGAGACACGTGGACGCTTTAAGCCGCAATCCCATAACATCGGCAGATGACCCCGGATTGTTGGACGGGGACGAATTGGCGATCATGAATATTGGGACCACTGACTGGTTGCAGTCGGTACAATTGGCGGATCCACATCTGAAACTAGTCAGGTCGATACTAAACACCGATAAGAGGGACATAAATGATATTATGGAAAATTATGTTTTACGGAATGATAAGATATACCGAAAAATTGGAGATCAACTTAAATGGGTTGTCCCTGACGGGGCTAGGTGGCGCATCTGCCAGATGGGCCATGATGAATCTGGGCATTTCTCTGTAGATAAAACCCTCGACAAGATAAAAAAAGATTTCTGGTTCCCCAAAATGACTAAATTCATCAAAAAATACGTGTCGTCGTGCCTCAACTGCGCTTATAACAAAGCGTCGACTGGCAAAAGCAGCGGCTACCTGCACCCTATCCCCAAAGGGCGCACCCCCTTTCATACCTTACATATGGACCAGTTAGCTCCATTTGTAAGAAGCAAAAATGGAAACGAATACATTTTAGGGATTATTGACGGATATAGTAAATTTATATTCATTAAACCGGTACGAAATCTCAAAAGCAAAACGACTATAAAAGTTTTAAAGGACATTTTCTGTGTGGTAGGTGTCCCAAAAATCATAATCAGCGATAGGGGAACAAGTTTCACATCCCTACTGTTTAAACGATACGTCCAGTCTATAGGTGTAAAACATGTTCAAAACTCCGTGGCAACCCCGCGAGCAAATGGGCAGATCGAGAGATATAACCGGACCATACTGGAGTCTCTAGCCGCATCCAACCACGGTCAGGATGAACGAGAGTGGGACATGCACATAGAAAATGTGCAGTGGAGCCTGAACAATACCCGAAACAAAACTACTGGAGTCTCTCCGTCCGAAATCGTGTTTGGTAAAAGAACGACTGGACCCAACGAAGGGAACATTCTTAACGCCTTACGGGAAGACGACAGCGTAAACACTGACAATGACGAGGAACCGAATACGGAAGAATCAACTGATAAAGAACCGAATGGAAACGAACCGAGTAGATACGAACTTGACAGAGAAAAACAAATAACTATAATTCGCGAGCTAGCCAGTAAAAATATAGAAGATAGTCAGAAACAGATGAAGTTAAGATATGACAGCAACAAGGCACCTACCAAGATGTTTAATTAAGGGGACTTAGTCATGATCCCCAACCATCATCTCCCCTCAACCGGAAAAAGTAAGAAGCTTCTTCCTAAATTTAGAGGACCATATAAAATATTGGCTGTACTCAAAAATGATCGGTATGAAATTTCCAATATTGACGGTCTGTCAAAACGGAAATATAAAAGCATATATCCTGCTGATCAACTAAAGAAGTGGATCACGTTTAATACTGACAACAAGAGTGACGCACACGACCTAACCGACAGCGACTCCGACATTAACTGAATAGTGATTTCTGACACTTACTCGTTTACTGTATCAAACACTTAAATAAAACTACTCTTACAGATTTTATCGCGGTTTTATTATATTATTAGCTGAAACTAATACTTATATGTATCACTAGCTTATGATATCTTTCCCACCAGTTTACTCCTTTACCTAATATTTTACAGGCATCACACATCTATATACATGTGTGTGTATTAATAATATGTACATACAACACTCACTATTATAATATAGTAGATATTACCTAGATAACTTCCCCCTTCCTCTAAGGCTACATTCCAGGATATACCGGAGTCAAGGGAGGAATAAAATCTGCCACTACGTTTACTTTGTTGGTGGAAATGGATACAAACCATGTACGTATAAATTGGTGGTGAAGGTCACCAACCGACATTTATAACACCTAATTGTCTGAGTGATGATGACTGAAGGATACCGTAGCGTAAGGTGCTCACTGAGACTAGTGAAGGATACCGAAACGCGCGGTGCTCGTCACATTACAAAGCAAACATTGGAGAAGGATGCTCATTTATTGTGGCGCTCTCATATGACGTTCAACTCGTTAAAGGATACTGTGGCGTAAGGTGCTCACTGAAACTAGTGAAGGTTACCGAAACACGCGATGCTCGTCACACTACAAAGAAAACGTTGGAGAAGGATGCTTATTTATCGGGGCGCGGGCGCTCTCCTAAGACGTTCAATTCGTCAAACTACAAGACGGCACCAATCGATGCAGATTTGTATCTTACTTACTAGTTGGCCTCTCTAATAATACTTTAGAGAACCATTAATTGTTATCGTAACTAATCTAATAAATTAAATATTAGAGATAACACGACAAATCGACCTCAAGTATTTTACAATAATTGTAAAGATAATAATATATTATATTTTACTTCTGGAAATCATAAAATTCACTGAATTAGTGGCCAGACATTAACTTAAACTTGCTTGACTGACACCAAAACCTAACTAATGAATTTAATTCTTATATCCACAGACCCTTTATGGATTAAACCAAGCGAATCTCTGGATGACTACAATCAAATCAAATCAAATCATTTATTTCATGTAGGCCTTTACAAGCACTTATGAACGTCAAAATTATAAATAAGTTTGATTCTAGTTGCCCATTCCAAAAGTAGCTTCCTATGGAGAAGAACGGGCAAGAAACTCCATGGTTACTCTTTTTAAAAACATAATAGGTGTTACAATTTGTATGTATTGATACATACGATAATAACATGAAAAAGAAATGTTTACAATATTTTTTGGGTTGACTTTGAGAAAGTTATACAATGCAAGTTGAACTAGGAAGTTATAAGAGAAAATTATTATACACACTATTTTAAGAAGTTAATAAATTAAACAAACCAAGTTATATAAAGCAAAAGAAAAAAGAAATAATAATAATAACAACATGATAAGAGCAAGAACATTAATGAGGACAGAGATATTCCTAGACAGCCTGCCAGTCGTCAGGGAAGCCACTTGTGCAATATAGGACTAACGCCATACATCCTTGTCGTCAATATAGTCTTTGATTTTATAGTATGCTCTCTTAATAAGAGTAGACTTGACGACATTCTTGAATTTTTTATCAGTAAGGTCTGTTACACATTTAGGTAGCTTATTGTAAAACCGAACACTATTCCCTAGAAACGATTTGTTTGTTTTGCTTAATCTAAATTTTGGGACGACTATTTTATGCTTATTTCTAGTATTAATATTGTGAATGTCGCTTTTTACCTCGTACCGGTGTAAATTTTTTCGAACAAACATGATGTTTTCAAGAATATAGAGAGAAGGCAACGTGAGAATATTGATTTCTTTAAAAAACTCTCTCAGTGATTCGCGAGGTCCCATATTATATATAGCTCGAATTGCCCGTTTCTGAAGTATAAAAACAGATTCTACGTCAGCCGCTGCCCCCCACAGCAAAGTGCCATAAGACATTAGACTGTGAAAGTAGGCGAAATATACTAGCCTAGCCGTTGCTACATCCGTAAGTTGCTTTATTTTTCTTACTGCAAAAGCTGCAGAACTAAGTTTAGCCGACAAGGCTGTAATGTGGGCACCCCATTGTAATGTTGAATCTAAGGTTATGCCCAAGAAAGTGGTTTCTTTAATTAAGTCTAGTTTATTGCCCTCAAGCGTGATGTTGAGATCAGCTTGGGCTACATTGGGTAACGCGAATTTTATACATTTTGTTTTTGTACTGTTTAGTAATAGATTAATCAGTGATTAATAGTGTAATCAGTGGAATCTTGTAATTGGCCTTATTTGTACTAATATCTATATTTAAAATTTGTACTAGCTGTAAGTTTTCCTAATAAATAAAAATAAAATAAAATTATTGGCAGCAAACCATTTTGAAAGAGTAGCCAGGCAATCATCTACATGTACATGGCTAGATTCTTTTCTATTAATTTTAAAAATAAGGGAAGTGTCATCTGCAAATAGAATTACATCTGCCAAGTCAGACATCATGTACGGGAGATCATTAATATATGCAAGAAATAGAAAGGGGCCCAGTATTGAACCTTGAGGCACGCCCATTTTAACTAATGACCCTGAAGATGTTGATCCGTTTATATCTACTTTTATATTTTATATCTACAAAAGGCGGATGGAGAAATAAACTTCAAAAGAGCGGAAGAAAATAGACAAAATTATTATAGGAGTAAAGCAGTTAACTTGAAGAAATTATGGAAACTGATTTACTTCACAATCATTATCATGAAACTGTATGAGGACATACCACGTACAGCTCGAATGGCCGACACGGAATAGGGTCATTCCGTTAACAGGACGGCCGTCTATTAGCTGTATAACTTAAATTATTCAAACAGTAGTAATTTAAAAAGAATAAGCTGGTAACCCCAAGAGAGAGCGGGGGTGAGGAGGCGCGGAGGCGGCCATTCGAACAGGCATGGCGGTTGTGACATTGTGGGAAATGATTGTATATCTGCTATCTCTATGCTATGCTGCTATATCGCTAAATAAAGTGTGATTGTGTATAGAAATTCGTAAGTGTTTTCTAATACAAGCAAAGAGTTTACTATTTGACTCTCTGCCTACATCGAGGCGAAATATTACAAGAAAAGGAGGAAAGAAGACTGCACGTGATATTGACGACATAATATGTCTTTTAAAAGAAACGGATGCTGAGCTGATACCAACTTTCGTTGCGCGGGACCTACATAAGCTTCCTCCAGTACTTTTCGATCATATTGATGTTACAAGATTGCTTAAGGACCTACTTCGAATGCAAAATGAGATGAATCAAATAAAGGAGGAATATGCAACTGTACAACAAGTGAATTGTATAAGAAGTGAATTGGAAGTGCTTAAAGCTGCCGAAGTTACGAATAATCAATACGTTAACCAGATAAATACAAAAAGAGGCAGATCCCCATTTGAAAAGTCAAACAGTTATGATACTGTATTATCTATGCCAAATAGTCCGTTATTGAGTTCTTCTTTGACGGAGGGTAGACGAGAAAATGCAGATACCAACGCAGCAATTGTAAACACGGCGAGCGTGCGGGACTGCGCAGTGACGCATCGCTTATCGGCCACTGTGACTGCGCCTACGTCAGAGCAAGCTACAGGAATGAGACATACGGTCGCCCCGAACACGGAACATATTGAAAAACACCAATCGTTTGCCAATGCTTTGAAAACTATAACGCAGCCGCTGTGTGATAAAAATGATGAATGGATTTTAGTACAGAAAAAGAAAAGATTTCATGGAAATAAAGGAAAGGCTATTCTAAAGTCAGAAGTAAAATTCAAAGCCGCAGATATTAAAATACCTATTTATATATTCAATGTAGACAAAGAAGTATCTGAAGAAGACATAATTGCATACATAAAAGAAAAAACTGATTTACATGTCAATGTTGAAAAAATGAACATGAAACTGACTAAAGATTATCATAGTTATAAGATATATATTCCTAAGCGAAAGGAAGATGTTATTATGACTGAAGATTTTTGGCCAGAAGGAGTTACCTATCGCCGTTTCATACATTTTAGGACAAACAGAAAAGACACAGTTGAGACGCTGAATAAAAATAATACATCAAGTAAAAATGGATAGATCTGTTAAAATTGTCAGTTTTAATTGCAGAAGTGTGAAATCGTCGGTGGGATGTATTAGACGGCTGTGTGTATCAGCTGACGTAATCGCATTACAAGAAACTTGGTTAATGCCACATGATTTAGGTTTCTTGGGTAGCATTCACGATGATTTTGCCTATACCGGAATTTCAGCAATCGACACATCAGCTGGCCTACTTCAGGGTAGGCCTTACCAGGCCTCCGTCACTCCATGTACTTGCGCGCTATAAGTGCCTACCGCCCAGCCGAGCGGTCTCGGTCCGCCGGCGGATCAAATTCAGTTGCGGTTTTCACAAGCGAAGCGCGCGCACGCCGTTCAATTTTTAACCGACTTCTAATAGTGCTGTTCGTTCGTACGCGTATTACGATGCCGTGTGGTGCCTTATGTGCTGTAGATGGGTGTAAATCGAGCAAAAGAAGCGATAAACACCTAAGATTTTTCCATTTGTATTGTAATGTACTTAACTCTGTAATTGAAGAGAAAATAAAGATTTTTTATTATTTTATTTATTTACCTATCAACGAAGAAAGGTAAGTGATAAATTATTACTAGTTTTTGTCGTTTAAATTTTTCACATACCGTCATTAGAGACCTAATTAAAAGACAGTAGGTGTGCGGACACCGGTATCCACTTAGAATTTGACAGTTTAATAGGTATATACTAAGCGTTAGCTTGCCTTTCAGACACAGATTTACATAATTTTGTTACATAGAAACGTTATACCACAGAATAATTAATAGTACCTACAAGGTACAGAAGATGCACTCTTCGAAAGAAAACATTCGAATATAAACTGCTAAACTAACAACTGCAATAATGTTCATAAAACACTGCAAAGCACGGACGTAACCTTCAAAAAATGTGCCTACAAGTCCTTGACGCGCTCGTAACGAATCAAAATGCGCTTCAAGTCTGTGTAGCGAGAGTTCTTTTTCTTACGCCCGATGAAACACAGTTCTCAATAACATAGATAAAAAGTTATGTTAATTTAATTTTTTGCTTTTTGCGATTAATGCTCAATCCTTCTCCATGAGAGAGGAGGCCGCAGCCCAGCAGTGGGACGATAAAAAGGCTGTAACGGAACGGAATTTAATTTTACCGAAGAGGCAGCCCTGCGATTGCTGTGGAATGGCGCGGTGCGAAGCAATCACTGCTGTACGCTTGAGCATTTAGGCGCATTTTAGCATACAGTGGTTGTTGACGCGAAGGAGTAGGCAATTATCGTAATAGGTATTGGAAATTTTCTACTGAGTGAAGTATCTGTAGTAATCTGTGGCCTTACGGAGGAGTGGCCTTGCTTTGGCGGAAAAGTTTATTTACATCGGTGAGTGTTGTTCAGTGTAATAGTGTACGTCTTGTGGCAATCAAAGTGAAACTATTAGATCGTGATATTCTTATTTTCTCGGTATACATGCCAACCAACTCTATTGACAATTTAATTGAATTTACTGACTGTTTCAGCGAAATGTATGCCATTGTAGAGAATAGTCATATTCAGTGTGTATATATGTTAGGAGATTATAATGCTCATATAAATGAATTATTTTATAATGAGTTAGCATATAAATGAATTATTTTATAATGAGTTAGTAACATTCTGTGAGGAACAGTGTTGGGCTTGCGCGGATATAGAACTGCTACCAAATGACGCGTATACGTATGTGAGTGAAGCTCACGGATGCAAGCGCTGGCTCGACCACTGTGTCGTCACAGAATCCGCGCGGCGAACGATAATTATAAATAAATAATAAATAAATTTATTAAAAACACATAGTTCAACATGTACAAATACAAATAGCTCATTGTAATGGCAGTAAATAAATTGTAGGTGTGTAGGGTAACGTGTAGCGGCGATAAATAACGCAGTCCAGGGGCACAATACAGTAAAGTTTATTATGCACAGCACAAGCAAGTAGGTACACGTACAGTTTGTACACACACAGAAGAGAAAGTCAGAAGGAGAAAAGCACAGAGAGTCACAAGAACAGAATACAGAAAAGAACATACAGTCTAGCCTAGATCTAGGCAGATCAAAGCGAAAAGCACAACGGTTGACAGTTTAAAAATGTGGGCGTTAGCGCAGCGAACGAAAGCCGACTGGTGCAACGGGCCTTGTCCCGCGTGCGCGAGTGCAACGCCGCCTAGTGCGGTCTCGCTCTCGCGCCGCTGTGATGTAGCTGTCGAACCGGCCGGTCGCTCGCTGGTCGCTACTAATAAAACCAAATGCGTTTGTCCACATGTTCGTTGAATTTATATAACGTGAAGAAATTAAATAATAAAAGTAAACATAGGAAAAGAATTTAAATTGAGTGGACAAATTAGACAAATTAGAATATATAGAATAAATACATATATAAATATAGGTAGGTCACTACATCACCCCCTTCCAGAGACCTTCAAGGGCGATAATAAGTGGGAAAGTGGACGCGACGGCCTGACCGCGACGTTCTGATGACGCCATCGTCAGGCGAAGGTAAGCCTCGGTTATCCGCGTCAGGTGAGTAATGTGAAGTGTTGTTGCTGAGTGGCGACAGTGGTGTGTTTTGTGTGATTGTGTTGTGTGGTGAATATGATGTGGTGTCAGGGTCACGCAGTATGAAGGCCGGCTTGATGCGGTCTATCGATACTGTTGCCTGTTTACCGTTCACCAGTAGTCTGAACACCTTGTCACCTCGTTCGAGCACCTTGTGAAGTCCAGAGTATGCCGGTTTCAGACCACCACCAGCAGTGCAGTCCCTAAGGAACACATGAGTGGCAGTGGCCAGCTCCTTAAACACAATGGTTTTGTGGCGGCTGTTGTGTCTGGCTGCTGGTGCTGGTTGCAGACTCCGGACAATACTCCGAAGCCTCGACAGGTAGTCGGTCATGTCGACCGTCTCCTCGACCTGCGGGTCGAAGAATTCGCCTGGAAGGCGCAGTGGCTGGCCGAACACTAACTCGGCAGCAGAAGCCTGAGCGTCCTCCTTGTAGGCACTGCGCACGCCTAACAGCACTAGGGGAAGAGATTCCACCCAACTGCTGCCTGCGTGGCAGGTGATTGCAGCCTTGAGTTGACGGTGGAATCTCTCCACCAGTCCGTTGCAGGCTGGATGGTAGGCAGTGGTCCTACGATGCTGAAAGCCAGCAATGCCGGATAGGCACTTGAAGAGGGCCGATTCGAACTGCCTACCTCTATCGGTAACGATATCCGATGGGCAGCCGAATCGGGAAATCCATCCACATAGGAGGGCCTTTGCCACGGTTTCGGCAGTGATGTCTGCCAGGGGTATTACCTCAGGCCATCGCGTAAAGCGATCGACGGCGGTGAGACAATACCGAAAACCCTGACACAATGGCAAAGGTCGTATGAGGTCTATGTGGACGAAGGCAAACCTCGCCTGGGGCAACTTAAAGGTCTGCAGTGGTGCAGAGACGTGCCGTGTGGTCTTAGAGCGCTGGCAAGCCAGGCAGCTCTGAGCCCAGTCACGGCAATCTTTCCTAACCCCAGGCCAAACATAGCGGTCTGGAACCAGCCTGGCAGACGCCTTAGTACCAGGGTGACTCAAGGAGTGCAAACTGAGGAAAATTGACCTGCGCAGCTCCTTGGGTACAAAAGGTCTAGGCGTGCCGGTGCTGAGGTCGCAGTACAGCTGCTGTCGTGAGCCTGGGACGCTAACCAACTGCAGACGCAGTGAGTTCTCCCCATTGAGCAGCTGCTTCAGCTCCTGGTCATCCTTTTGTGCTGCGGCGATCCTCTCGACGGGCACAGATTGAGTAATCTCCTCAACCCGCGAAAGGGTATCCGCCACGACATTAAATCCGCCTTTCCTGAAATGTGCCTGATGTCAGTGGTGAACTGGGCAATCAGGTCCAGGTGACGGAACTGCCGTGGGGAACAGTTCTCTTTACGAGAGGTGAAGGCGAATGTGAGAGGCTTGTGGTCCGTGTAGATCACGAAGTCACGAGCCTCCAGCATATGCCTGAAGTACTTCACACTCTCGTAAATAGCGAGCAGTTCGCGATCGTAAGGAGAGTACTTAACCTGCGCGTCGCTCAGCTTCCTGGAAAAAAATGCCAGAGGCTCCCATGCTCCTCCGGTACGCTGCTGCAGAACTGCACCTATGGCCTTGTCAGACGCGTCTGTGACCAGCGCCATCTTGGCGGTGCAGTGAGGATGCGCCAACAGTGCTGCTCGACAAAGGCTGTCCTTGCAGCCCTGGAACGCCTCACGCTGGTCCGCTGTGAAGTTAACAGGGTGTGAACCCTTCACGGAGTCGGAGAGGAGGCTGTTGAGAGGTGCTTGACAGGCTGCTGCATTCGGGATGAACCTGCGGTAAAAATTCAGCATCCCGAGGAATCTGCGCAGCTCCCAGACCGTTTTTGACTCAGGGAAGTTCTGGACGGCCTCAACTTTGGAAGGCAACGGTCTCGTCCCTTTGGAAGAGATGTGGTATCCTAAAAAGTTGACATCCGACACACCAAACACGCATTTAGCGCTGTTGATGACCATACCATACTCTCGCAGTCTGGTGAACAGCTGACGCAGGTGCAGCTCGTGAGTCTTTTGGTCTTTTGAAAAGACCAAAAAATCATCAAGGTAGGCATACGTGAAATCCAGACCCCTGAGAATCTCATTCACGAAGCGCTGGAACGTCTGTGCAGCATTTCGAAGCCCGAACGTCATGAATGGAAATTCGAAAAGCCCGAACGGAGTCGTGATCGCAGTCTTCGGGATGTCATCAGGATGCACAGAAATCTGGTTATATGCCTTAACCAGATCAATCTGCGAGAAGATGGTACAGCCAGACAGGCTGTGCGCGAAGTCCTGGATGTGCCGGATAGGGTACTGATCCGGGACAGTGCGAGCGTTCAGCATCCTGTAGTCGCCACAAGGGCGCCATCCATCGCCTTTTTTGGGAACGAGATGAAGAGGCGACGACCACGGTGACTCGGATAAACGGCAGATACCGGACCGCAACATGTCGTCAAACTCGGCCTTCGCGATTTTTTATTTGTCCGGGGCCAATCTGCGAGGTGAAGAAGATACTGGTGGCCCTGGTGTAGTACGTATGTGGTGTACTGTATTGTGTCTGGATGTGTGATGTATGCCGTGAGGTCGAGTGATGTCGGGATATTCCCGTAGTATGTGTGTATACGCGAAATCACCGAGACTCACCCTCACCGAAGACACATCATCAGAGCGGCGGACAGGCGACGCCGGGGTGGAGAGCGTTGTATGGTTGTCTACTAGGCGTTGGTTCCTGTAATCAACAACCAAATTATAAAAGCACAAAAAATCCACACCTATTATCGCCCTTGTAACGTCCGCTATAATAAATCGCCAGGCGAAGTCACGGCGCAACCCTAAGTTAAGATTTAACTGCACAAAACCGTAAGTGTTTATAACCGAGCCGTTCGCCGCACGTAGCTAGTAGCCGGTTTTTTCCACTCGTCGCGCAATCGCCGACCGGGGGTAGACGCAGAGGTCGCTGCCTGTGTCGACCAAAAACTGTATCTTCGACCTTTGGTCGGTGACGAACAGGCGACCAGCGCTCGGACAATCATCGGCCGCCATCACTGATTGCCCCGCACATTTCCCGATGTTGTGTAGTCGCACGGTTTTATGTACTTTTTCGCGTTATCGCCGAACCGCTGGTGGTACCAGCACTGCGATCTTCTAGAGCTGGACCGGTGACGTGAGCGACTACGGGAGCGGCTTCTGCTGCGGGCCAACCGCTCGATTTTGAGCGCCATTGCCTGTATCTGCCGGTTAAGCGCGGCGATCTCGGCGTGCAGACCGCTGGTGGACGACGACGGTGCGGTGGCGACGGCAGCTGTTGATGCCACCTGCGCGGGACCGGCGATGACGTGGATGCGGTCCGCTAACTCGGCCAGCTCGGCCAAGTCCAGTTTGGACTGCGACGCCACTATGGTCTGCGTACCTGCTGGCAGACGGCTCGTCCAGATTGTCCGCAGGAACTCCTCCGGAACACCTGGACCGGCGAGGTTGAGGAGGTGCCGGTAGAATTGCGACGGCTTTCTGTCGCCGAGCTCCTCGTGCATGAGGAGCTGCTTCACCTTCTCCTCGCGCGAAGCTGACAGCCTCTTTATTAGCTCAGCCTTGAGCTTCTCGTACTTGTCGGTGGCGGGCGGGTTGGTGATGATGTCCTCCACGACGTCCGCGTACTTTGGGTCGAGATGACCCGTGACGTAATAATACTTCGTCTCGTCCGTTTTAATATTGGCGAGTGCGAATGTGCGTCCATCTGCGCGAACCACAGCGCCGGCTTCTCCGGGTAAAACGGTGGGACTCGCACGCCCACGCGGCATGACTCGGCAGATTCGACATCAGCCTTGCTGGTCGACATTGTTGTCGTGCTCGTACGGGGTCACCAATGTCACCAATGTAGGTGTGCTTAAAAAATAAAATAATCATAGGAGTTCACTTAATCTAGACTAATACATAATAAATACGAGAAAGACGGTCTAAATCTAATACATATATGGACCACCCGAACTAGGATTATTTTAAACCTGTGTTTCGGGTTATCATAGGAGCAAAATAATATTTATGGATAATTTAATTTTAATTCTATGATATAAGTTTATAATAGACTAAAAGCAGGACAAGCTGTCCTAAATTATTACATTACCTCTACCTATTATATAATTACTAAGCTAAACAGTTTATTGTAATACTTCTAGCAATTTTTCCGTATCTGAGTAATTTAGAGACTGTAAATACTCTGTCACCATTATATTACACCTATTTAAGCTTACACTATATACCTTTAGCAACCTATTAAGTTTGTTATATAAATGAGGTCCTAGAAATAAATAAAATCTGTTAGTAAAAGCATGTTTCGTCTGTGGGATTGTGCAAACTAAATCCTTTCTTCTCTTGCCGGTAGGTACCGGACTGAAACTAATTTCAGTATGCTGGAGTAGTACTATATTAAGGATAAATAATTGGCGTACTGTGAGTACTTTGCATTCATAGTGTAACTGGTGAGTAGGAAACCTGAAAGGACGAAAAGTGGCGACCTTCAGGATTGCTCTTTGAGCACGCTCTAGTGGCAAGAGAATAGTTTTAGAGGCACCACCCCATGAGTTAATACAGTAGGTTAGAATGGATTGACACAAGCCACACCTGGCGAATTAAAGTAAAGTCTGCAATGTTGCGTAAGTGTCGAAAGAAATAGATTAATTTCCGTACTCTGGTGCATAATAAATCAATATGTTTACGGAAATTAAGCTGAGCGTCAATAGTGACACCTAGATATTTAATATAATCGGTTTTTACTAATGTAGGGCAAGTGCATGCTGAGTCAGCGATCGTATTCGTTCGACAGTTATGTGCATAAATGTTTAGGTTAGTAGTCGATATATTAGTATTTCTCAATGAAAATAATACGTAATTTGTTTTATTTGAATTCAGTGTTAGGAGATTATTATGAAGCCAATTAGACACTACATTAAAACCACATTGAGCATTTTGATAGACCTCCTCCTTTGATTTACCTGTGAACACAAGAGCAGTGTCATCAGCGTATGATGTAATAACACCATTTTGTACGGACATGCTGCAAAGGTCATTGATGTAAACTAGGAATAAACTAGGACCCAGGATACTACCCTGAGGGACTCCGTAACTGTTGTTTTTTAGTTCTGAACTTCTAAATTCACCTATTTTTACACACTGCTGACGATTATTAAGATAGTCTGAAAATAATTTTAGCTGTGTTCCTCTTATACCAATTTTTTCAAGTTTATAGAATAACAGAGAGGAAGAAATTGTGTCAAATGCCTTGGCAAGGTCAAGGAAGATCCCAATTGTACAATACCTTTATCTAGACTTGTGCATATGTAATTAGTAAGCTGATGAACGGCTTGGTTAGTTGATCTTTTAGATCTAAAGCCAAATTGACGATCCGAAAGCAAATTGTTGTTCTCAAGATATTTAATTAGCCTAACGTTAATAACTTTCTCCAAAATCTTAGAAAGGCCTGTTGGTACTGCAATAGGTCTATAGTTATTAATATTACTTTTGTCTCCGGCTTTAAAGACGGGGGTTACTAAGGCCTTTTTAAGCAGATTAGGAAATATACCGTTCGTTAAGCAAAGGTTAAATATGTATGTTAGTGGTGGTGCAATGATGTGTTTGAATCTTTTTATTACGCTGTTAGGGATGTTATCCCACCCAACAGCGCAAGAGTCTTTTAATCCATCTATAATACTAACAATTTCTTTAACGTCTGTGTCTAATAACACAAACGAGCCTATGGTATTCTGTGATATGTTTCTAGCTTGCGGAAATGTATGTCTGGAGTCTTTTTCAGCTAATTTTTTACCTATATTAATAAAATAATTGTTCACTTTACTTAAGGCTAGGTTTGGGGTTAAATCGGTCGCTAAAAGTTCTAGAGCAGAGTCTGATTTCTTTGATCTGAAAGTATTACTTTTAACAACTTTCCATATGAGTTTGCTATTCTTTCCGGCTTTTTGTATTTGAGCTTTGTCATATTGGGTTTTTAATTTTTTCAGTAGATTATTGCAGAAATTCCTGTAGCGTTTATAAGTTACACAAAGTATCTCATTATCAGGTGAGAGTTTCAGTTTCTGGTGTAGTTTATCCCTATGTCTAATGCAACGGACAAGTCCAGGCGTAATCCACGGCTTAATATTGCTGTATTTCCGAGGTATCATTTTATAAGAGGTATTGTTACTAATCAAGGTTTGTAATGAATTAATAAAATACTGAAAACTAATATTTGGATCACTGCACCTGTAAACGGGGTCAAGATTTAAGTCGCGTAAGTCGTTTTCAAGTGTCTTCATATTTATTTTAGTTATGCTACCCATGCAGTTTTTTCTAGGTAACGAGAGTTGCAGAGTTAGTAATATTGCTTGGTGATCAGTAAGCGATGAATTAGTAATATAAACTTTTGACGGTAATTTAGATTTTATAATTATGTGATCTAAACATGACCCACTTTGGTGTGTAGGGTGATCATGAGCTGGCAATAGTCCATGGAATGAACAGATATTCAGGTAATTAAGTGCATGAGTGTTAGTTTTCCCAGAAGCAATGTTTATGTTAATGTCACCTAAAAGTATAATATTATTATAACATGAAAGTTGTTCTAAGATAATACTAAGTGAGTCTAGAAAAATATCTACATTTTGAGATGGTGGCCTATATATAGCCAATGCTACTGTATCTAGGTTAATTTTTATCAAGAGACAATTACATCCTTGAAATAAGGGTTCATCTACTGCTACTTTTAGGGTATTTTTAATATATACAACCAGTCCATCATTTTGATTAATATTTGTCGTAGTATTATATAAAGTATAACCATCTAGTAAGTTCGTTTAATCATCAATTATACTCGTGCTTCGTTCTCGAGATTAGTAACCTGAAATACTAAACTTATTACTTATGTAGTAATGGCAAGTTATCTATTTGTTTAGATAACCAACATTCTGTAAGTACAATGACATCACAGCTTACATCGAGGTCCTGTAAAAGTACTTCAAACCCATTAAAATTTCGGTTTATACTACGAATATTCTGATTTAGGAAAGTGAGTAATTTATCACCTGTCGGAATGCAATTTTTGCAGTTTTCAACATTGCAGGCGATTGCTTCAGATACGGAAAAATTATCAATATCGCTTATGAGGTTATTTGTCATGTCGTTATGATGTAAAACTAAATCAAATACAAAAATTGATGTTAAGACTACTGTTTAAGTGCTACTTACAAGTAAAATAGGTGGCGCTCTTAGGCGCCTCCATAATCAATTGTGTGTAGATAATTATCTTCTGCAAATTTGCGTGCTGGACAGTTCACATGACCAGTTGGATGGTCACATTTCCGCTTGAACCGCTTGCAGGTTGCGCATTGGTTAGGAGAAGATTTATTGGTACATTCTTTAAAAGAATGTCCTGTCTCCCCACAGTGGTTGCACGCAGGGCTTGTTTCGCGGCAAAACTTGGCTGCGTGACCAAACTGTTGGCAGTTGAAGCATCTGGTCACTATACTGAAGTCTCTTACTGGGCATGACGTCCAATTTATAAAAATACGGCCTTGATTAATCAGCAATTTTCTGATGCTAGCTGATACTTCAATTATGTAATTACAGGTAGGACGATCCTTTTTA
Source organism: Helicoverpa zea x Helicoverpa armigera (assembly GCA_033682625.1). Classification (NCBI taxonomy): domain Eukaryota; kingdom Metazoa; phylum Arthropoda; class Insecta; order Lepidoptera; family Noctuidae; genus Helicoverpa; species Helicoverpa zea x Helicoverpa armigera. The sequence goes on along the minus strand of JAWIIS010000090.1, from coordinate 53,927 downwards.
CCAGACTTGTGGCTTAGTCTTGCATCCTTTAAAAAGGACGCTCGCGTAGTATTGGTCAATTTGTCGGAGAGGTTTTGTTCGTAGATGCACTCCATTACCTCCGATTCAATGAGGGCTACAGGGACACCAACGACAGCGATACGTGGTCTGCGTTTAGATGGTTCTTCAACTTTGAGGCCTGAGGAAACCAGTTTTTCAGCTTTTCTATATCGCCTTTGCTATCCGCACTGATAATAACACCTCTATTTCTAATTTTCTTCACACCGCGGACTCGAAGTTTTAGCTCTTCAGGGGAGATAATTTTCTGAACTAGGGTCTTGGTGTCATCACTAGTCTGCGTCTTATCATTAGGGTATATAGCAAGAGAGCTGAGATTGGCTGGCCGTACGAATTTGTCCTCTCCTTTTTTAACCATATTGGCATACGAAGTACATTCTGACTTACGTTCAGCTTCTACAGCTTTTTTTAATTCTTGGAGGGAGTTCGCAATGTCCTGTTGTCCTCGCAGTTGTTGGATGACAACATGGGCCTGGATTGTCTTCTGCTTCAAGGACTGGTATAGTACCGCCATATGAGAAGTCCCATGAGTGATCTTACGGCATAGATTCGTGACACGGAGTTTCTGGTCGCTATTCATTTTTCCTTCTGCTACAATACCACAAATTTCCGACAACGTGGCGTCAACGGAAGACAACCAATTCTGGATCTCCGGCGTAGTAACGAGTTCTAGTTCAGGCTCAGTGGACGCTGGCGGTTCTGGGTCTTTGAGGCGGTGTTGTTCAGACGACGATGGCATCGGCGGTGGACTACGCCGCAGTAATTGGCTACGCCCAAAAGGGCTTTGTCCTGGGTTAGACATACTAACACAGGGAACACTATTTATTATTTTATAAAAGTACTTAGTTCATCTTGCACAGTGTACAGAGATGCAACATTACATTACTCGCAAACACACTCGACACAATTATTTTAACAAGTCTGCAAAAATTTTTATAAATTAATATTTGTAATTAATAATGACTCATTATAATCACAACAATAAGTACGTCCGCTTAGTCTAACTGCCGCTAAATATGATTTAGTGCGCAGGTGTTATATGATTGTTATTGGTCCGATCATTTACCTATTCAAATGGAATGTAACCTCAAATTAATTGAACCAAACATTGTACATTTTGATACATACACGAATAATGTTGTATGGGGGGAACGGGATATTAATCAGATAAAAGTGTATCAGAATTTATGTCACTCAGGTTTGCGTGAAATAAATTTTCCCGTAGAATTTTCTGAGTGCGCTGATAAAATGTGTGAGATCCCTCAACACAGGGTCATTTTAGATGACATGTACAAAAAAGTTATTTGTATTCTTCCGGAGTCTGCTGAGCGTAGTGCTATAATTATGCAGAAGCGAAAATATAAACCATTGATAGGATGGAATAAACATGTAAAAAGCGCCCATTGTGAGGCTCGGCTTGCGTTTTTGATGTGGAATTTATATGGTAGGCCAACTACGGGAAATATCTATGATAAAATGCGCGAAACTCGTAGTTGTTTTAAATCAAAATTGAAATGGTGTCGTGTCAATCAATCCCAAATTAAATTAGACATAATAGCAAAAAGTCATGAATCAAAGGATTTCGGAAAATTTTGGAAAAATACCAGTAAGATGAGTCCTAAGCAGAGTCTCCCAGTGAGTGTGGCTGGACTGTGTAACTCTAAAGATATTGCACACATGTTTGTTAGTCACTTTAAAGTTGAGCCACTTTCAAAACCAGGGACATGAGTTCTGTCAACGGTGCCCGACAATGGGGATATGGCCTTGGAGAATAATGTAAAGTTTTCTGCAAGGGAGGTTGCCAATGTAATAAAAAACATGGTTAGAGGTAAATCTCCAGGATATGATCACCTAAGTGTTGAGCACCTGCGGCATGCCGGAGTACACCTACCCAGGGTATTATCCACGTTTTTTACCCTCTGTATGAGTCACTCGTACCTGCCGAGTGATCTAATAAAAACGATTGTTGTACCAATCATAAAAAATAGGACTGGTGATAATGCGGACCCTTCTAATTACAGGCCAATTTCGTTGGCTACAATTACAGCTAAGGTGTTGGACTGTCTGCTTGATACACACTTGGCGAATAACATCAAAATTCATGATGCGCAATTCGGCTTTAGGCCCGGCCTATCGACAGAAACGCGATTCTTTGTCTCAAGCAGACTGTCCAATATTATACAGCTAGAAAGACACCAGTTAATGCGTGCTTCCTCGATTTGTCCAAGGCATTCGACCTGGTACAATATGACACACTTTGGGAAAAGCTGAGGAAGGAAAGCAGTGTTGACAGGTCAGTAATTTCTTTGCTAATGTATTGGTACAACAATCAGATAAACAGCGTTAAATGGGCGGGAGCACTATCAAATGTGTATAGGCCAGAGTATGGGGTGAGGCAGGGGGGATAACCTCACCACGCCTATTTAATTTGTACATCAATCGACTCATTGATGAACTCAGCAGCACTCATGTAGGATGTCACATTGACGGTACTTGTGTTAATAATATAAGTTACGCAGATGATATGGTGTTGCTGTGTCCATCAATCAGCGGGCTCAGGTGGCTCCTAAGAAAGTGTGAAGATTATGCGGCGGCTCATGGGCTCAGGTACAATGCTAAAAAGAGTAAGTTACTTGTTTTTAAGGCGGGCACCAAATGTTACTTGAATGTGCCACAAGTTACTATTTGTAATACACCATTGACTAGAGTGTCTCATTTCAAGTACCTGGGTCACTGGGTCACCGAGGATCTCAATGACAACATGGACATTGAACGGAAGCGCAGGGCGCTGGCTGTCCGATGTAATATGCTGATTCGCAGATTTGCGCGGTGTACAAGGGACGTTAAAACTACTCTCTTTAGAGCCTATTGCCAGTCCTTTTACACGCGCGCTCTATGGGTCGGCTATACGCAGAGGGCATACAGCGCCCTGCGTGTTCAATACAACAATGCGTTCAGAATGTTGAATGGACTGCCACGTTTTTGTAGTGCATCAGGCATGTTTGCGGAGGCCAGAGTTGATGGTTTCCATGCAATCATACGCAAACGTTGCGCTTCCCTCCTCCGCAGAATGCGTGGCAGTTCACACAGCATCTTGAGCGTATTGTGTGATAAATGGTACAGTCCAATACTGAACCATTGGATTAGACTGCACGCGATGTAGACTGTAATGTAGAATTAGTTTTCATTTATTTACATTATATTAAATTACTAACAATAGGTTAAGACCATTGTTACTAACATTTTATGGACTTTTGGTCTGAAATAAATGCTTAATAATAAATAAATATATTAGTTGATCGGCCTACTATCAATCTTTACACAGAAAATCACACCTTTATAAGTAACTTCGGAAGAAAAAAAAATTATGAAAATTTTGTTTAGCCAAGGTTAAAGTAGCTCCATCTGTGGTAAATAAAATACATCAAATTTGTCAAAGGAGCGAGGTGACAATTAATTACCATTTACATTCTTTAGGTGATCTTCACACTGCCCCGCATCACGCTGCATCTTGCGTGTCGACGCACCTACGCGCGTTCCTGCGGGAGTGCAGATCTCCATCATCGTGCGGGTTTTTTGCGCACTCACGCGCGTAGGTGCGTTTAGTAGTTTAACGCACGGCGGAGATCCATTTTCAAATCAAAATCGCGCGGTACTGCGGGATTCAGTGTGCCATACCTTGCGTCTCGCCCCGCACCTACGCGCGGGGGTGCATGTTTCTCCGCGTGTATGGGCGTGATCCGCATGAACTCGCGTGGATGCATTTTCAGTGTGTTGGACTATGCGTGTTTTCCATACAAACGGAGATATTTACAAGCAACGGAAAAAAACGCATCCACGCGCTACACTGCATCATGCGGGGCAGTGTGATAATCGCCATATAGAGGATTATTATTTCAACGGATGGAGTTGCGTATTTTCCGTAATTCACCATATTTTAACACGTGGTGTAATTTTTCGATAGACATTTCAATAGTGTTTGTCAGTTTGCCGTGCCACATCAAAATCCAACTATAACACTAGTTTACATGACTTTTGTTCATGAAATGGAATACATACGGTTACATTACTTTGGGTATCTACATCTCGGAAAAAATATTTAAAAAAATCCAGCACGTCAGGTTTTTGAGATATTTATTAAAAAGATTTTTACAAAAAACACATCTAAATAAACGATAGACAGTTAAAAATGGGTAATTTTTGCTCTTTTTTTATAAATATTTTCATCTGTATCTCTCACAACAGACCAACAATAGTCCCCTAGCATGTTTTCGTCCCAAAAACCTTGATAATTTTGCTCAAATAATTTTAAATCTTGGTGAAATCGCTCACCGTGTTCATCACTCACACTACCAAGATTTTCTGGAAAAAAATCTAAGTGGGAATGCAAAAAATGAATTTTTAGTGACATATTTACACCCATACGCTCATAATTATGCAATAAATTTTCAACGATCTCTTTGTAATTATCACTTTTTTTATTGCCTAAGAAATTTTTAACGACACTTTTGAAAGAGTTCCAGGCTGCTTTTTCTACATCGGTTAAAAGGCTCTCGAATTTTGTATCGTCCAATATTCTCCTGATTTGAGGACCCACAAATATTCCTTCCTTTAATTTAGCCGCAGAAAGATTCGTAAATACAGAGCAGAGATATTGAAATGCAGGCTTGGACTTATCCAAAGCTTTGGTAAAATTTTTCATCAAGCCTAACTTAATGTGAAGCGGAGGTAATATTATTTTTTTTGGGTCAACTAAACATGTATTTTTTACGTTCATCTTGCCTGGAACATATTCATTTCGTACAGGCCAAATTTTTCTTTTATAGTGATCCTGTTTTGCTCTGGAGTCCCATAGGCATAAGAAACAACAGTACTTAGTGTATCCACTTTGTAAGCCCAAAAGCATACTTATAACTTTTAGATCGCCACAAATATACCAATTGTGACATTTATATTTGATCAGTTCAATCAATTTGGCCATTGTATCATAGGTTTCTTTACAATTAACAGCATGACCTATAGGAATAGACGGCTTTGCATTTCCAATATGCAAAAGAACAGCTTTAAGACTTTCCTTCGACGAATCTATAAAAAGGCGCCATTCTTTTTCGTCATACGGTTGTTTCATTTCTTCAAAAAGTCCCTTGACGTCATGACAATAACAAAACTCATTTTCTTTTGTAAAAAAACCAGCATACCTCTTGCTTCTAGAGCGATAAATACTAACTTTTGTACTGGGATCAAGCAATTTCCACTGTTGCAGCCTGGAGCCAAGTAATTCCGCTTTTGACTTAGACAACTGCAAATCTCTTATAAGATCGTTGAGTTCAGATTGGGTTATCAAATGTGGACTATCCTCATCAACGCAAAAGTTATCGGAGCTTGATTGTTCACTGTCACTAGGCTCGTGCATTCTAATACTACTTGTTGGATCTATGTAAATTTGGTCACTTCTGCCGGGTGGTGTGGGAACTGGTAAATCCTCTGAATGAAGGACCGGCTTGGTCACTGATGGAACGTCTGCATATTTTATACTATCTTTATTTTTTGAGTTAAAACCAAAAGTTTTTGTTAAACAAAAGTAACAATCGGTTACGTGGTTAGTTGGCTCTCTCCAGATCATTGGTTTACCAAATTTCAGTGATCTATTTTTACCTGAATACCAGGAGCTGAGGACCAATCTGCAATTAGTGCAAATCACATGAGGAACCCAATTTTTATCTTGATTTGACACCGGAAATCCAAAATATTGTAAATAGGCTTCTTGCAATGGTTTTGTTAAAGGGAAACCACGATTTAACTGAACAATTTTCCCACAAACATAACAAAATCGATCTGGATGTAGTTTACACACTCTAGATGACATTTTTATATAAAAATGAGACTTTTGATTCACACAGTTGTTTACAAAACAGAACGATAAACGCATTTATACAATTGCGGGTAGATAAAAAAAAAGTCATCGATATCTCCGAATTGTGACGTGCTACGAAAAATAAAAAAATATTTTTTTAGTAACCGTCCATAGCCTACTTAAATAATATAGGTTTCATTTCATGAACAAAAAAAAAATATTTTTTTGTAAACTAGTGTAATTATTACCTTGATGAAAGGAAAATTAATAGTTCTCAGCCAAATTTAAAACGGTGCCATCTAAATTATTTATTGAACATTATGTCAAAAATTATGACTTTAGTGGAACAATTAATTATCATTTAAAGTTACAGATGGAGTTCATATCAGGATTTTTTCATAAACATAGTTTAGCTTATCTTCCACTAATTGGCCTTAAAACAAATTACTTTGAGTGAGTAGTATTAAGTAGACCTTAATTATTTTTTCTGATGCAAAATATGTAAACTTAATCCTAGAAGAAAGGAGGATCTATCTCTCGCAAGCGCTGCTAAGCGTGAGGTAGGTAATGTAGGCTTCTGTAGCTTTAAAAACAAGCCCAGATACAAAGTGCAGATAAGAAATGGGAGCTTTCTCGATTTAATACCATACACACGTAAAATGCTTTATGCGTCTGAAAACGTACCAATTACGCGTCGCATACCAGAGACATGCTTACTTTCAACTTCTGATCGCAAATACACTGTTCACGATTACGAACAGTCTCAGTAAGACCCGAGCCAAGTCTAAAAAACACCTTTTATATAAAACTACGTTTGATGTCATTCAATTACAAAGACAGAATTGTTCTCTGTTGCAAATCCTATCCACCTATATCCTATCCTAATCCAGCATGCATTGCAGGTATGCATTGCACAAAAACCAATAGTATCCTGTTCGAGAAGTCAAAAGAGTCAGCCTGCCAACGTCAGCTTTTGCGCTAAGCAAGTGTTCTTAATAGTACCATCAGAATTACATTCATCGTTAAATGAGGTGAATAAATTTTCAGAAACCGCAATAACAGTAGGAGCCAAAGCGTATGATCGCTCCATAGAGCTCTGATTGGCCCCAGGTGACCAAGTCAGGTCTGATTTGTTCGTTCATCAGATCTTTGAAAGTGTTTCGGTGGATACTTACTGTCGTCCTGTTTACGTGTGACACAAAATATGGTATATATGTAAACGTCCTCCGCAAGAGAACGAACGTTTGTGCTATACATAAAGGCGAAATTTTCCCGGTGTGCGGTAGTGACGCACAGTATACAACATTACACTTATGTTTCTTTTGATTAGCTGGCTCCACCATGAAATGACAAATTGCGAGCGTACATTTTGAAAATCTTAGCAAAACTGCAAGTTTCAAGTACGAACACATAAAGTGGACTCTCACAGCTGATGCGTACATTTTGCCTATTCGTAAACGAATGCAAACATTTCGGTGGAGTCCCGCCTTACCATAGTGAGCGAGTGCACAGAAAATCCCCGTCATACAAGTGTTTTTCCCCAGTAGTAAAACTATCCTACCCTATGCGCCTGCTGATGATGATGACTCATTTTATCATCCATCCAGCTATTCCCCAACTATGTTGGTGTTGGCTTCCAGTCACCGAATCTGTTTGAGTACCAATATTTAGCTTGGAGCGACGACCTATCTACCTATCTTCAATCCAGTCAATTACACAAGCCGATATCCATGGTAAGACTGACAGACTTTCTGGCTTGTGATTAGTCGCAGCAGCTACAGAAAATGTACAAATGACAGCTTTGTCAGACTCAAAGCATACCTATATACATAGATTATAGCTGTTTCCTGTGAAAATTACTTACGCACCATCCTTATCCTTACTATCCTTCCTTACTAATATTATAAATCGGAAAGTGAGTTTGTTTGTTTGTTTGTTTGTTCCGCTTTCACGCCGTAACTACTGAACCGATTGCTTTGAAATTTTGCAGACGTAAAGTTAGAAGTCCGGATTAAATAATAGGGTACTTTTTATCCCGAAAAAATAGATATTCCCGAGGGAAAACAAAAATATTGTTTGCTTGATGGATGGATTGTAGATGGCGCTGTGTGTCGTTTAAAACAAGGTAATATATTGCAAACGAATATTGAAGCACAAGGCCAAACTCTAAGGGTTGCTGGAGTACACTTAGAAAAACATTGTTTTTCGCATGGTCAGCTCTATGTAGCGTGTTCCCGGGTTGCCAGTGCCCAAAATCTGCATGTTTTTGCTCCACAAGGGAAAACGTATAATATAGTGTACCATTCAGTTTTGGTTTAACAACTAATCGTATCCAGCGTTACATCGCGCTTCTTAGATTTTTCCGTGGGAATGAGAAGTTTTCTTATAGTTGTGATTTATACCGCAATATAACCGAATTCCACGCGGGCGAAGCCGCGGGCGGAAAGCTAGTACGTAATAATTTTCCAAATTGGCTGACTAGATCCAGAGATATCCACAACGTTACAAACTTTACTTCTTTTGTTTAGATAAATGGTCACATCCACAACACAACCTTGACCAATGAATCTATGCGACTGCTAAGTGGTAATCCTAATTATACTGTCACGTGAAAGAATGCACCTACGTGATAAGTAGTATTTTGACGATTCTATATTGCCCACGCAGACGAAGTTGCGGGCAACAGCTAGTTTCATAATATTCTACGAAGAAGCTCACTTTTGATTTTTATTATTTTACCATGATTATTAGACATAAAAGTTCTCAAATAAACAATATTATTAAATTAATTGTATTTTATTATTACTCTAATTCGAAAAACTACGCATTATATAAACGCATCAAGTGATGATGTTGATGCACTTATGGGTGCAATAATGAAGGATTGGAGTAACAATGACTACACAAAATCGCATTATATTGTTTTACTAAGCATATATGCATCAAGAATGCTAGTTAATGCTTTTTTGACTAGTCGACCTAAGTTCTTCGAATTAGAGGCTGCTAACGATAAGTACCTTTTTCAAATTATATGTTATACCTTACTATATTTTGAATATATGTTTCTATAAATTGTCGTGGTGGCCTAATGGGCAAAGAACCAACCTCTCGAGTATGAGGGCGCGCGTTCGATTCCAGGTCAGGCAAGTACCAATGCAACTTTTCTAAGTTTGTATGTACTTTCTAAGTATATCTTAGACGCCAATGACTGTGTTTCGGATGGCACGTTAAACTGTAGGTCCCGGCTGTCATTGAATATCCTTGGCAGTCGTTACGGGTAGTCAGAAGCCAGTAAGTCTGACACCAGTCTAACAAAGGGGTATTGGGTTGCCCGGGTAACTGGGTTGAGGGGGTCAGATAGGGCAGTCGCTCCTTGTAAAGCACTGGTACTCAGCTACATCCTGTTAGACTGGAAGCCGACCCCAACGTAGTTTGGGAAAAAGGCTCGGAGGATGATGATGTTTCTATAAATACATTTTGGACAATTTATTTGTCGGATAGGCGAAACATCAGGATGGCACTATCGTCCGACATCAGTTAGGGTAATCAAGAAAAGAGATAACTCAAAGAAACTCGAAACTCAAACAAACTCAAAACTCAAACAAACTCAAAACTCAAACGTTTATTCAAATTAGTCAGAACAAAAGACAGCCCCCAAAACGCCCGCCCTTCGCTACTTCCTATGTGTTTTGGCTAGGGAGAAGAAGTGGCGGAACAAACTCCCCAGCAACACATGTCTATCTGTTAGGTTAGAAGAACCTTTACACTTTAATTTCAAAAGACACTTTACAATGGGTATAATTTAGGCGGTCACCAAAAATATTTTTAAGACTCTAAGCTGAGGCACCAAATAAAATAAACAACGCCAAAAAAAATAAATTGACTTTATTAAAAGGGCACTAAAGTATATAATGTTATGATCCAAAAAAAATAAAATAACATCAGAAAAATCGCAAATCTCGCACAAATATTATTTTTGGTTCCCAAAATGGATTAATGGTCACCAAATTCTATCCAACTAAAAGATTAATATTACTACCAAAAAGTTATTGACGAAAACGAATCGCTGCAAAACCGACTCCACGTAGTCTGGTCTGCCCTACCCCTAGAGTGCAATTCAAAACCGCGTAGGCGCGGAGGGGCGAGGCGGCCTGCGAGCTGAGGCGCAGGTAGTTTTAAGGCTCGCCGCCGGGGCTGAGGCTGGCCGGCGGAGCCGGCCAGCAAGCCGAAGCTGCGGTGGTGAGCGTGAAAACCATCTGCGACGATAAGCTCGCATGGGACCGCCGGAGCCCCGCAGCGCCGGAGCCGTGACAGAAGCCATGCTTGCTGCATGTTGCGTGCTTACATTTTAAACGCACTGAGTTACACCCAAATTCATATAACAATAAATAAGCGACGTATGTTTGGGAACCCTAGTATATTAATTGGTATTTGGGAAATATTCTAGCGATCGTTAGCTTTTTTAGTCTAACAAAAATGACCAAATTGGGAGTCATGGTATTACATAATTGGTAACATCTAAGTAGTGACAATATATAATATTTGGTCTAAAGTGTATTTTAAAGGCGTCCATATATTTTTTTAGTAGTCAATAATACGAAAAAATGGTATTATCTAATAATATTTTTGGAAACGTTATTTGGTGACCATTTATCCATTTTGGTAACCGTTTAGAATTTTTTTGGTAGTAAAATAGGTACTTTTTTGGGTGGTGTTTAAACACAAGCCATAATTAATATTATACTTATAATTAATTGCATTGAATAATATTTCAGGAATCAGAATGATTGATTGTTATTTAATATCGCTCTGGCTAAAGTTATTTGATCATCATCTATACATATAATAAATCTGTTAAAAAAACTGTGTCTGTACATTGAATATATTAAAAAAATAATAATTGGGTGGGGTTTAGAAACAGTAATGGAGCACAAATCCAAAAAAAAAATTCTGTCTGTATGTCTGTTTGTTTGTACACGCTAATCTTCGGAACTACTGAACCGATTTCAATGATTTTTTCTTTGTTGTGTCAGTATTAAGCCTGGTCAACATATAGGCTATAATTTATCTTCGAAACTTGAAGACCTGATGCAGAACACCAACAGACCAACAAAACTATAAGAGATACAAAAATCGTGCCATGGCAAAAATTGTTTCATATGATGAGCATTTTCAGCTGAGATAATAAATTTGAAGATCTGGAACACCTGATGTGGAACCCCAAGAGCCCAGCTTCTCTATACCATATACAGGTATGACGTTTTAGCAAAAGTTGTTCAATTTGATAAGCACTTTCTATTGACTTATACAAATTGAAGATCTAAAACACCTGATGTGGAACTCCAGGGGCCCAGCTAGACTATAGCATATAGAGGTATGACGTTTTAGCAAAAGTTGTTCAATCTGATAAGCACTCTCTGTTGACGTATAAACATCGAAGATCTGGAACACCTGATGTGGAACTTCAAGAGCAATACTACACTTGAAATGTATAGAAATGAATGATATGAAATAGGTATGGTGAATCAAAAAAAGTAATTAGTCCGTCTTTTAGATAACCCTAAAATAATGGACACGTATTTTGTCATTTCTCTCTCACACAAACAAGACAATAACGAAGATATAACACGCTTGAATTTTGTGTTAAGTCACTCCTTAGTACAAATTTTACATACCTAGACGTGGCGTCACGAGCCCCCACTCTCCGAATTTGTTGCATTATATATATATATCATTATTATTTTGTATGTCTCTTCCAGACCTCGGGACTACAGAATTCCGAATTTTCGGGAGGCAAACGTGACGCCGAAGCCAACATGCTGAAGCCCTTTCGAGACAACTTTAATGAAATGGTGACACAAAACCGACGATTATCCCTTTATACACTATAGAAATGAACCCAAGGACAATCCCCGGTGGACGTCGTTAAAAAAAAAAGTCAATCCTCGGTTCTGTGCTATACCATTGCTAACTGTGGATGAATACTACTGGGGCTATTGTGATGGGATGCTAATGGACTAGGAATGGGGAAACTACGGGAACTATGGCACCTGCCGATAACAATGTATTAGATAGGTACATGTAAAAGTGGCAGGTGGAGACTAGGAGGGCAACAGGGACATGAGCGGCTGAAGTGTGAGGATAACTCGGCGGATTTCAAACGCAGATTACGCGCTCCCTGTGGGTCACTTACCACGAGGCACCTATCCTCCGAGCAGGGCTACTAACCCTGCTCTAGCGATTCCACTCTGGACGGTCAAGCCAAGCCAGAGGCGTGAGACCTACCCCCGTCATGGTTCACTCCGACCGGCCAGAGATGGGGGACAGTATACTCTCCCTGGAGAATTCAATATATATTCCTCGCGGGGTCGCTACTCCCCGTCATCAGCCTCAAATGCCCTGCGGTGCTTATATCTCATTATTATTGTCGTTATTATCTCAAGTGCCTTTGTCCCAATTATGTTAGGGTCGACTTCCAGTCACGATGCAACTGAGTACCAGTGTTTTACAAGGAGCGACTGCCTATCTGACCTCCACAAACCGGTTAACCGCTCAACCCTACGCCCCTTGGTAAAACTGGTCAGATTTACTGGCTTCTGACTACCCATAATGACTGCCAAGAATGTTCAATGACAGCCGGAACCTACAGTTTAACATCCCCTCCAAATAACGGTCATTGGTATCCAAAATGTGTAGATAACGTTGTGGGTTGCATTGTTACATCTATTTTAGTTTATAATGCCTGTGTTCACTATTTACAATGTAACTGTTTGTTGTCTCTTCCCAATAAAATAAAATATCTCAGTAAAAAAAAAAAAGGACATACGAACTTAGAAAAGTTGCATTGGCAGGTACTTGCCAGACCTGGAATCAAAGACGCACGCTCATACTTGAGAGATTGGTTCTCTACCCACTAAACCACCACAACTTCCACTAAGTCATCACGACTTTGTCGTCTCAGTAACATTTAATGTTTTTTTACGTAATAATACGTGTAATATTTCTGCCACACACTACTTTTATCCCTATGGTCACGCCTATTGCGCTTCAGTTCTCAGCGTTTTGTTTAGTCTGCTGTGCTTTTGCCGTTGAAGTACAAAAATTAAATATATGGAACGTTTCTAATGGCTATGCGTATTCCGTTGTTTACAAGTCACTGGCCCTTAAAATTCAATATCAGACGATTCAGATCTTTGATTTTGCTAACCCCGTCGCTGGCATAAGGGACAGGATCCGCGTACGAAGTCGCGGGCAGAAGCTAGTTATTAACTATAGTTCTATGATAGAATTTTCCAAACGTAGCAGAGGTGCCACTCCACCCTGCCGTTTTCCGGATGATATCGATATTGACGCCTAACAGGTGTGCTTTAGATGTAGAAGCATGGCGTGTACTGTGTGCTGTGAATATGGAGTCATCAATACCGCAGTCCTTTAAAGTTGTCTTAATCCATCTGCTGGTGGATTGTGTAGTGACAGTGTTATATGGTTTTTTGAAGGAAATCAGTAGGTTATCGTTTTTGTGAAGAGGGGCGGTTCTACTTATGTAGCATAACAGAGTAGTAGCTGGGCATATTTGAGGTTTTTCAGAAAAGAAGGGAATACAAAGTACGGGCTGGTTATTACCAGCTTCTGAAGTCTTGATTAGATCTGGTATTTCAATGTTAATTTGTGATGGGAGAGATTCTACATTACTTAACCTTATTCTATGAAGAGTTTGTACTCTGTGAGCTGATGTAAGGGCTAACAGCGTCACACATTTTTTAGAAAGTCTTTCCAGTGATATATTTTCATTAGGGTACCAGGTGCTTAGGTGGTCAAGAACCTTAGATGTGTCCCAAGTGACACTGTATTTAGGTGTGGGCGGGCGGAGCCTGTAAACTCCTTTGAAAAACCTCTTTATTCTATCGTCTGAAGCTATGTGTGATCCTATAAGAAGGGAAAGTGCCCCTCGGTAGCTTTTTAGAGTTCCGTATTGTACACCTGAGTTATATACTTGTGTTAAAAAGTAAATAATTGTTGGTACTGATGATTCAAAGACGTCATAGTTATTGTGTATACAGAAGTCATGCCATCGTTTTAAGCATACTTCGTATTGCTTGATGGAGTTTTCACTTAATGACGCCATCATGAGATCTATTAGGGTGTCCCTTATATGGCAAAAAAAATTTTTTTTTAGAATTTCGAAACACATACCCTCCAATTTTTTTTATAAATGCTAAAATGTACTTAAATATGAAATTTCATATCTGTAGCATGATTGCAACCCGTGCCGACCGAGCTCTAAAGTTTAATAAAAAATGGTGTTTTGGTCTGACATTTTGGTTTGATCCAAAACTAAATAAAATGCAACAAATAAAGTAAATATGAGTAAGACTAAAAAAATATCAATACAAACTTTTATTTAAATACAAATCATAATAATAATGAATTAGGGTAACTTCTCTTTAGTGTAGTTTTTTACAGTCTGGATACAGATTTCTATGTTCCTGAACACAACGCAACAAAAACTGTTTTTGCTCTTCTTCAGCCGTGATAAGACCATTAAAATCTTGCATTAATTTAACAGCTCTTTCAACAGTGTCATTTACGACCTTCAAACGACTTAATCGTCTTCTAGCTTCCAAAAAAAGCAGGATTGTCACCCCACGAAGATACGTCTTCCCGAAGAAAACTGTCGTCGATCTGTAGTCGAGATAGAAATCGTTTGCTTCTTTGAGTCACAAAATCATCCAGCGTCATATCTGAAATAAAGAAAAAACCATTAAAATAAGCAAAAACTAAACTACAAAACTTTGAAAAAGAAACATGAAAATATTAAGTACTTACCAAACAAATTTTGCGTAATTTCTTCCTTCGATGGGACATAGCGTTTAGAGGAATCTGAACTTTCGTCTCTGTTTAAATTATTAATCATTTTTGTCTTGGTTTTGGTATCAACTTCTTCATCAAAGAGTGACAACATGACTGTTTCTTCATTTTTGTCCTCTGCAGTAATTTTAAGTTGCGATTGAAGCAAACATATTTTTATATAATAGATTGCTCTCGCCATCCATCGCGCTTGATGTTAAGCTCCGAGGGCCTGAGTTTTAGTTTATTCTCTGTGTCTCCTCCTAAGAACACAACGCATAGTTCAACCAATTCGCGGTAATCGTCTCTAACAAAAGATTTTTCCAGTTCAGTCTTATAAAAAGTTAACAAAGATGTAATGTTTGTCTTAGCAATATGTGCTTTAACGAAATTTAGAGGTGACTCAATGTTATCAGTGTTAATATTTTTCCAATTACCTCTTAACTTTTTGGAAATTGGAATATCTGGGCTACTTGTAATATGTTTTACCTTGGTTTCAAAAACAGGACCAACTCATAAACATGATGACGACAAGCAAAAAGCAGCAATTCCCTTTCTAAAGTCTGCTCCAAAATAGCACAAGCTCCACTGAAACGGCCAGTATTGAAAGCTGTTGTATCGTAGCACATTATCTGTACTTTGTCATGGAGGGTCCAGTCAAAGAGAGCAGTTGAAATGGCTTTAGCTTAATGTTTTCCAGAAGAACTCTCTAATTTCGGTACTGCAAGAAGCTGTTCTCTATCGTCAAATGAAGCAATAATTGAAAGTCAACTGAGTTTTCTTACAGTTTTTTTGCAGCTCCCTCCAAACATGATATAAATCAACAAGTTTCTTCACGCAGTTAGGGATTGCCTTCGTAGGAATTCTGGCTTTTTCCCAAAATATAATGCACTCTCTTATAACAAGATTCGCACTTTCACTAACAGTCAGCTTGACTTCACGAATATTGTAAAATAAAACGGTGAAAACTTGTCGATTAGATGGTAATTTTGCACCATTTATCTGGTGGCTTGGCAGTCCGATAAGGAAAATATTGTGTTTATCACTTCGTAATTCCACAGACATTTTCACAAAATAAACAACAACGCACTAAAAATGTTAGAAATCACTTATGAAACTGTCAAAATTTTAAGAAGACAACAGACTTAAAAACGGCCCTAACTACCTACTATGCCTATGCGCATGCATGGCTAAACTACGGAATAATAATGTGGGGAAATAGCACCGACGCGCCAGCACTCTTCACAACACAAAAGAAGTTAATTCGGACATTAGTTAACATAGACCAAACAGATAGTTGCAAACCACACTTCATAAAATTAAACATTCTCACATTACCCTCCTTATATATACTGGAAATCTGTAAATTCGCACACACACACAAAGATTTTTACACCACACGTGGAGACATACAGACAAAATATACACTTCGACACAAAACACGCCTAAACTTACCATCATCCCGATTACAAATACACTCATCAATCCCACTAGTCATGTCTATAAAAATCTACAACAAACTACCTGAAACACTAAAAAATGAAAAAAAGACACATATATTTGCAAACAAATTGAAAAAACTTCTCCTAAGCAAATGCTACTATAGCGTTAAAGAATACCTGGACGATAAAAAGATAGTCGAATGAATAACTTGTGTTTTCCTAATCTACTATTTATTGCATCTATTAATTATTATTGTATCTACTACTGTAATCAAACTTTCTAGCCTTCTTTTGCTGTGCCCTAACAGGGTCCATAATATGTACCTAGCTTTAAGCCCCTTGTAACATCTTTTTAACTTTATGGTATGCAAATAAATATGAATATGAATATGAAATGACTATTGAAACTCGCAATAACAGGTCGCCGCACAGTGTGAGAATCTCGCAATCTAGGGGGATTTAATTCCAAATCGAATTAATTACAATATACAAGTTAAAAAATAATATTTCTTGGTTTACAAATAAATAAAAATACTTAAATAGTGAGAGAAAATAAAGTTTTGTTTGAAAAAATGCGATATGAATAAATTTTGTTATTTTAGTCACTATTTCCACTTTCGGCGTCATTTACGGTGGGTACAGAAAGCAATTTTAGGACATCAGGATCAGGTTTTCTCTTCATTATAAGTCTCAAGCTGGATATGAAGGGGTCTGATGATATGAGAAGTCTGTTAAGTAGGTCGGTATTGGTGTCTATTCGTGTCGTGTTTCTAGTGAAGAATTCCCTGTATCTTCGGGTATCTTTGTTTCTAGCCTCTTGTGCCTACTCTGATAACTAGCCAATCGGCAAAATACACGAAGCTATGACATCTGGACATTAAATAAGACTTTGTGCACAGTAACTGGCATGTTATACCATGAGTGTTCCCTAAGATAAGTTTCTGGTTTCTTCTGTGTAACTATTGAAGGAATCCAAATCGACTGTAAAACCCGACCCGAGAGTATGATATGAAACCTAAAATGATATGAAACCTCGTTATTAATTCTAAATTTACCCCAGTAATATCAGCACTACCATCATGCTTAATGCTTCATCGGCCGATACAGTTACTTGAACGCTATTGCTAAGAATTTTTTTCGTACGCTTTTCATGATAGAACCTCTCTTAGGTGAACTCATAGAAAGTTTTTTTACCAGCTTTTCGAAGGTTACATTCATGTGCAATCGCTATTTCTTCAGGGCTAGTAGACGATATTAGATTCTGAACTTTACGTTTTTTGGTTTTATCGCAACATTCTACAAAAATTGTATGTGGTCTTCCTTGTGAGTGGCCAGATGTAGATGGTATTTCATTTAAAACATTATCTGGTAATTTAATGCATTCATTCAACCAAGTAACATTCTTGTTTAAAAAGCGTTCGCGATGTCTAACGCTTACTGTCCATTTTTCGTTAAGTTTGTTACAGAACTTTCTTTAAAAAAACTCAATTTCATTAACAGCACCTTCCGAAAACTGTACTTGAGGGTAATTACCTATAATAAATGCAAAAATAGCATTAATTCGATCCTCTTTCGCATTTGAGGTCCAAATATCAAAAAATTGTTTTTTAGTAATTTCGGCGGTCATTCTGAAAACCGAAAAAAAATGTTTGACGGTCGCACAAAATCGCAAGTTTTGTAAATTGTTCTCAAAAGTTAAGATTCTAAGCTATAAACTGAAACAATAGAAACACCGGGATATTGAGAGCATTTTTTTCTATACGCCTTTTATTTTGCATATCATCTCAAAAAAATGCTTAATTTAACTGTGCTTTTAAATGATGTCATTAGATCAATGTTTAACTAGGTATTACTTAGATAAAATACACGATAACTTACCTTGAAAGATGTACAGAATACAATAATAAACAAATAAATAAGACTATACGTTAATTTGATCAGTAATCTCAAGTGAAGATGACACATTAATTTTGTTGTTCGTGTTGTAAAGTTGCAACGATTGTTGTCTTACCACTTTAACATTTTTTTATAATTTTTTTAACCTACCTACAAGAATTTCTAATATGTAGCTATGACAAATGGGGTCTTAGGTATAAATAGGATATAACTATATTATATTCTTAAAAACCAGAAGCAGGTTTGTTTAACGAGGAAATTACAAGAAATAGTTTTAACATGAAAATCAACTAAGATTAGTCAAGAACGCGGCAAAATCGCATTCTGTCAAACGATAACATGTCTTGTCACAATGACGTTCGAAAAAAGAATCTTCCAAGCATAGATGCACGGCTGAATGGCGAGGTGTCTATGGTCGCTCGTCTCTGCTGCCCTCTTTGTAACTACTGGCAGCTAACACGGCCTCTCCTGACACCCTGACGTCCTCGGCAGGATCTGGGTGAGCCTGGTTGAGTCTCGGAACACCTGCACATTCAATAAGCGAGTTGGACCTGGCTCAATTTCGTCATATTTAAATCACGATTGGTTAACGTGGTCATCATCGGTTTTCTGAGCACATGACACTTTCAGAATAAAAATTATTCGAGGACTTACAAACCTCAAACAAAATACTAATCCATTTAAAGAAAGAAAAATAAGTAACATCAACTTTAAATCAAATAACAAGTGCAAAATGAATAACAGAACACTGGTATACCACCCAGTGACTCGCAAATAAATAACGTCAACTTTAAATCAAATAACAGGTACAAAATTAATAACAGAACACTGGTATACCACCCAGCGACTCGAAAATAAATAACGTCAACTTTAAATCAATTAACAGATACAAAATTAATAACAGAACACTGGTATACCACCCAGTGTAAGTGTGTCGAGTGTAAGGCTGAAACATATTAGTTGTACACATATAAACACACAACATACAAAGAAATCATGTAAATTATTAACCTGGTTTGGAGTGTAAAGCTGAAACATATTAGTTGTAAGAAGAAATACGATTACTTTTACTTATAGTTAAACCGTGGGTGCAAGCGTGCACTCAAGCGCAAGAAATATGTTATCAAGAACAAATACTCGAACTATACGGAAGTCATAGTCAAGCCAGGGGCTCAAAATATACGGAAGTCATGGTCAAGGCAAGTCATAGTCAAGCCAGTTGTTCAGACTATACGGAAGCCATAAGCCAGGGGCTCAGACTATACGGAAGCCATAAGCCAGAGGCTCAGACTATACGGAAGCCATAAGCCAGAGGCTCAGACTATTCGGAAGCCATAAGCCATGGGCCCAGACCATACAGAAGCCATAAGCCAGAGGCTCAGACTATTCGGAAGGCATAAGCCAATAGAACCAGCAGGAGCAGCAGCACAGCAGCGCTCGTGCCGCGATCAAGAGCAGCACCGGCAGAGCAGCGCTCGTGCTGCAATTAGCAGCACCAGCACAGAAGCGCTTGGGCCAGGACACGGCCGGTACACATTCTCGTGTATAAGTCTGCGAACAAGCACTTACGACAAACATTTCGTTCGGCCACTTCTGACCATTAAAATCTGGAAAGCTTTTCGCTCTCAAAGAAATAAATTCAAGGCATAACTTTGAAACTATGTCTCAGAAATATCATTATTACTAATCATGTATCAGCAACGCTGAAAACACAACTACCATTACGGTTTTATAAGTTACGTGTAGTTAACTTCACTTCAGCTTTTGCCACACAGAATACTCAATACCAATGGTTGGTACATTATTACACATTTTTCCATTTAATACAGCTAAGAGCATAATTACTTCCGATGTGTAATCAAAACAATAGAACAGATCACCTGACCTCAAAGCATGATACGCCAGGTCTACTATCCACTGGCTTTCATTACCGGAGTATGCCAAACGAGATACTGGCGGTCAACACTCCGTACAGCATGCAAAGCTTGTGCAGCAGCACAGCACCCGGGGAGCATGAAGTGTCACAGCACTCTTACTATGTCAAACGACACAGCACCTGGAGCGCTTACACCATCACCTCACACAGCTTAGGCTTATCCTCAATACCTGTAGTTAAAAGACAAGCAAGCAAGCATCTGGCTAAGGTAACCAAACGTTCATTTGACAGACTCTCAAGCATTGTCATGGTACAGATTTGAACATTAGTTAACATCAAAAATTAATGCAATCGAATTACATAATCAGTAAAAGAAAATAAAAACTAAGGTCTGAAAACAGACTTTCAATTTGTAAATTGTAAAATGGCACCAAAAATCTAGAGCCTGATGCACAATTTTAACTATTCCATTTCAATGAAAACAATTTGAGTAAGTCAATATCAAATCAGTGTGCATTTATATCACAAAAGCAGTAAACTTATATTTCTGTGTAGGTACTTGTTGAAACTCTCATGAGCAGAAAGATTAGAAATAAATATTATTGGGCTCATTTACATAGTAAGCCTGTTAGTTATCTAACTCAAGTTCTCATACACATTCAGTATGTCTTTAACCAATAAACCACCAAGATGGATTACAAGACAAGTATTACATAAAGGCTAAATAAAATCGGATTGATCTCACCATTCACATACAGGTAGGTACATTACAGAATTCTTCCCATAACATCTGGAGCATAGTAGGAGCAAGGCATGTTGTTCACGGATACCACAGCAATACATAGGCAGAAACTTATTCCACCCAAAACACACGAGAGCAGCATCAGCGTACTAAGCTCGGGCAATTCTCGAGCTGTCTGCATAGCATTTGAATCTACCGTTGCGTAGATTGCAACGCACTGCAATCCATTACAAAATAAAATAGAACGGCAAAAGCTTCAGTAATGGCGGTTATCCTTACACCGCGTCGTACTTAATAAAAGTGCCAATGAATCTAAACTGAAATCAAAAACTTTATAGTGGGAGTGAGACTATCCCACTTCTGATCTTAAAAACCAGAAGCAGGTTTGTTTAACGAGGAAATTACAAGAAATAGTTTTAACATGAAAATCAACTAAGATTAGTCAAGAACGCGGCAAAATCGCATTCTGTCAAACGATAACATGTCTTGTCACAATGACGTTCGAAAAAAGAATCTTCCAAGCATAGATGCACGGCTGAATGGCGAGGTGTCTATGGTCGCTCGTCTCTGCTGCCCTCTTTGTAACTACTGGCAGCTAACAATATATTATTAGAATTTATATTTTGATTTAAATCCCCCTAGATTGCGAGATTCCTTCACTGTGCGCCGCGCTGCTCCCGCGCAACTTGTATGGACAAGTTAAAAACTTAAGTTGGCACGGGTTATCGTTTATAAATCGGGCTATTAAATTCTTGACCGTTATTTGAAGCTTACTAGTTTGAGATAGGCACCTACGTGTTTCCGCTTTTATCTCCGTCCTTTTCTACCCCATATCTTGCATCTCTCTCGCACACCGACCAGTTTCACTCCCCACCAGGCAGGAGGCGACGAGTGTTCTCGGCGGCCACAGTTCGTCATTGGCGTCTTGTTTTCCGCCCGAGAAGGTTGGTCTAACCAACCGCTGTAGTATTTCGTTGAAAAATAAACTCAGTGCTCTCGCAGAACACAGGTGAGTTTATAATATTTTATACAATTTGTTAACGGTTTTACCGTTCGATATTCGATTTTGCGAAATCAAGTGTTAAGAGCGTGTACGTCAACCGCGCGCCATTTGGCCTAAAATGGTACTTTTCAAACCACTGTTTCTCAGTAGCTACTTATCCTATAACTATGTTATTTTTTAATAACGCAAGGTAATTTCACTGTCTATATAGTTAATTGAACATAAATTTCAATTTGTGTAGTTTAAATACTTAAAACCCCTATAACGTAACAGATGTTTTATAAAATTCCCGTTCAGCGTCTATTTCGAAGCTTAAATTCATGTGAAAACAGTGGCAAATCTAATCATATTTATTTTTTTACTCATAGACGAAATCCCCATGCCTATAGTTAGTTGAAAACATTTTTTGATTTAGGTCTCTATCTTTCAGAAAAAAATATTTTAACAATGTGAAAAATTGTGAATTTCAAATGCTTTTTTTACCTATCTATCTTACTTAATTTAATATAACAATTATTTACTATAGTAATATAACTCTTTCTTTAAGATATAAACTTTATATTATAATTTAATCTCTCGTTTTTATTTTTTTATAAATTATTTAAAAACTAGTATAAAACGCTGCACGCGAGTCAACTCAAACCAGACCGCCGCAAGGCTTTACAGAGAGAGGACGTGTCGCTCCGTCACATCGCGTAGGGTGAATAACCTCTGCCGTGGATACCGAGAATAGAGTACATTTCAAGCGCGACCAACAAATCTTGATACATTACTATTTTATTTAAAGCTCAATTTTGAAGCATATTTTTTTTATCGATTGAGTTGAAATTTTGTTTGAATGTTCAGTTTTAATGACAATGTATGATTCTATATCCAATATGGCGGTATACCCAAGATGGAGAAAAAAATGTTTTAAATGCATTCCTACGATATGGGTATCAAATGAAAGGGCTTGCTATGAATAACTCGAAAAAAAATGTGTCGCGAGTCTAAATCCAATATGGCGGACTCCTTAGGCTAGAAATCACTTATTGCAGATGTCTGTTACCAATCGAGCTATAATTTTTTTTTTTCATTTTCGATGTACCCAAATTTTGACTTTTGATCTCGAATAACTTTTGAAGCGTATAGGATAGATAACTTAAAACTTT
This sequence comes from Helicoverpa zea x Helicoverpa armigera, assembly GCA_033682625.1. Classification (NCBI taxonomy): domain Eukaryota; kingdom Metazoa; phylum Arthropoda; class Insecta; order Lepidoptera; family Noctuidae; genus Helicoverpa; species Helicoverpa zea x Helicoverpa armigera. The sequence continues at coordinate 31,059 of JAWIIS010000090.1, read as the reverse complement.
ATTTGCAATGGTAAACCCAAGCTCTTCACCAATATTTGGCTTTCCGGCAATTGTTGTTATTTGACCACAATTTTTCGGTCTGGTTGGACTGGACCATTCATATAAACAATCAATTTTTCAAATCGGTCCAGGCGTCTTTGAGAAATTGAGAACAATCAAATTGAGAACAATCACAAAACAATCTAATTGAAACCTCCTCCTTTCTTTTTTTGAAATCGGTTAAAATACAGAAACTCTTAACATTGTCATTAATCATCAGTCGACTATTTAGTACTGTTGAAAATTGTATGTAATATACAGAAAGTCCTCAAAACCAAGGTTTTCATAGGTGCCCGATTTTTTTGCAAAAGAGTGTAAGTATTAACGACTTATTTTCATGCTTTTATATTTTAGACATCCATAGACTTACACTATTTTCCCGCTATTAACTATTTATTAAATAATATATTTTTTGTTCTACCAATTTCACTCGAAAGGATCAAAATGGTTTGTGTGACTATACGTGAAGTATGATAGGCACGCACACAGCCGCGACGCTAGTCTGCGCGGTTTTTTGCGTTGAATTACCTAAAGTTGACATCGCGCGCCGAGCGTACACGCTCTTAATATTTTGTACATCTACCCCTTTTTTGTCACGAGTTCTTCCGTGTACTTTTTTTTCAGTAATTTGTTTTCAGAATGAGTGACTTATAAAGCAAATACGGATGCGGTAAATAATAAAGCTACCACAGCCCGTGCACGTGACTATGGAAAAGAAAGCAAGCCCGAAGTTCCTAAGGCACCTGTGGCCCTAGTTCAATGCTGCAAGGCGTTCAACTTTTTGACAAAAAAGAATGGTGTGAGGTGCGGTCCAACCAGCATCTCCTTAGTTCGGACTGGTCACTACCGCACTTGAAGAGGGCTGGTGGCAGGGGGGGACAGTTTCCTTGACTGAGCGTTGTCGTAAAGAAAGTAGCGCCATCTTTTACATGAAACGTGAAAACATGCCATATTGCTAACCATTTTACGATAGATGTCTCTGTAAGTACATTAACAATTAATTGTTTTACTTTTTTATTAAAAAATACGACAACATTTCAATAATTAGAAGGAGATTATTTAAATTATGAATTCTAGTTAAATTTTGTCTTTAAAAATTCTCAATTTGGCAACCTTATCTGACCTTTTTGTTAATTGGCAATAGTAACACATCATGCTTCACAAGATGACCGCCATCACAGCTTGCGTGTGCGCTTGTCTGTGTATTTTGGTCATTTTTGTGTAATTCCTAGCTTTTGAGATATCTTCTTCGCTAAACGTCGAGTCGAGCTTGCTCCTCCGTTTTAGTAAGATATCTATCCAAAAGCCTTCAACCTTTGTGTTGTGTACTTTTTTACGATAGAGACGTTTTGTGCGCGATAAAGACGCTATTTTGTGTTGTGTGAGTGTAAAACATTGTCAAGATGCCTTACGTATGTGCATTTGGATGTAAAACCACAGGTTAGTTTGTTGTTCATATACCTATCTAACTTAGGTTTATTTCTTACCGGCGTAAGCATTAACCTGACATATTATAACTTGTTTTATCAAAGTCCAGAATTCAAAAAAAAAGTAAATATCTACTAACATTGTAGACCAATACAAAGAAACATTCTTATTTTTTGATATATTTAGTCATTTCCCGAGCCTTTTCCCAACTATCTTGGGGTCGGCTTCCAGTCTAACCGGATGCAGCTGAGTACCAGTGTTTTACAAAGAGCGACTACCTATCTGACCTCCTCAACCAAGTTACCCAGGCAACCCAATAACCCTTGGTTAGACTGGTGTCAGACTTGCTGGCTTCTGACTACCTGTAACGACTGCCAAGGATGTTCAATGACAGCCAGGACCTACGTTTTAACATGCCATCCAAACATCAATCACATAGTCATTGGTGTCTAAGATATACTTAGAAAGTACATACAAACTTAGAAAAGTTGCATTGGTACTTGCCTGACCTGGAATCGAACCCACACCCTCATACTTGAGTTTGGTTCTTTACCTACTAGGCCACCACAGCGTATTTACAGTCTATACATGGCTAGTACGCAAGCGTGTGAAACTAGTCGCGAATAGATTGGAATTCACTTTTTATACAAAGTCTTCCGATGTATACAGCAGTAGTACGCAAATACTCGCATATATTTTGTAGTGGCCAAAGTATCTTGCTTTGTTCCATAATATACAGTGCTAGTCCGCATGCAAACTAATCGTGTATACATTGGAATAGGCGCGAAAAACTTTACGATTCCAATCTATTCGCGAGCAGTTGCATGCTCGCCATTTGGATTAAAATACGACCTAGCATTTAATGTTAATTTAAATATTAATAATGCTCGTTCAATTAAAAAAACATTGTATTAAAAATTGAAGTTAGTGACGAAAACGAATCGCTGCAAAACCGACTCCACGTAGTCTTGTCTGCCCTACCCCTAGAGTGCAATTCAAAACCGCGTAGGCGCGGAGGGGTGAGGCGGCCTGCGAGCTGAGGCGCAGGTTGTTTTAACGCTTGCCGACGCGGCTGAGGCTGGCCGGCAGAGCCGGCCAGCAAGCCGAAGCTGCGGTGGTGAGCGTGAAAACCATCTGCGACGATAAGCTCGCATGGGACCGCCGGAGCCCCGCAGCACCGGAGCCGTGACAGAAGCCATGCTTGCTGCATGTTGCTTGCTTACATTTTAAACGTACTGAGTTAAAAAATTAGAAGCTAATAAAATATATTTTATGATGTCATTTAATAGTATTTTAGAAGTTTACTGTTAGAATGCCTGCTACAAAAGATGCTAAAAAATAACCATCATGCTGAGTTGTATTTAGAGTGGTTTACTTAGAAGATAACTAGTGGCTAAGATAGTATTATTTAGATGCTCGTTAATTGTGGCTGACTTAATAATTTAGGCAACATACATTTTTGGGGGCGAATAATGATTGTAAAAAGAAGCCTGTTTAATTAGCATTTTTAATAAACAAACTCAGATTCAAAGCCATTTTTATTTAATGCTTTACCTAATATAAATTTTGTATAGTTAAATTTGACCGTGTATAAATTGGAAAGATGCATGTGCACGTCTAAGCTACGAATTATACTCGAGCAGTACGCAAAATTCGTGTATACTTTGAAATCACAAATTAAAAAACAGCATTACAAAGTATCAGCGAGCAGTTTCCTATGGATGCGTTTTGGCTATGTACACTCTGTAAATACGCGCCACCACAACTTTTCATGTATATTTTATGTATGTATTAGTGCTTTTATTTAATTATTACTTTTTTTATTTCAGATGTGGTGATGCATTACTTTCCCAATCCCAAGAAATATCCTGAACGTTTTAAACTTTGGGTTAATCTTGTTGGTGAAAGTTTGACGACACTATCTAAAAATGACATTCATGCCAAGAAGAGAATTTGTGATGTTCACTTTACCGATGATCATAGAGTTCGTAATAAACGTCTCAGTTCACTGGCCGTCCCATCTCTTCATTTGCCAAGTAAGTTATACTGTTTTTATTAGGTCAGGTACATTATTTAATTGTGTACAAATGTAATTTTATTATGATTTGTCTTGGCATTAAATAGTAGAAAAACAATAAAATATTTTTTCATCCCACCATCTCGGAAAGTGTAGTTTTACCCTTTGATATCTGAGCGCAAAAGCCGTTTTTATCCTCTAGAGCGGCAAAGTGATTTGAATTTAGAACATCATGTGCAATACTCCACTCTTTAGAATTTACTCACAAAAAAAATCTTTTGTATCAATAGTATATACATTTTTTAATAGATTTAAAAATTATTTTAGGTGCATATGGAATGCAGCACTCCGATGCTACTGCTGATACTCAACGTTCAGCTGCCCTTCGTGTTCCTATTAATTTAGGTAAATATAAACAATGTTTTAATACATATCTGGAGGCTTAGCAGTGCCCCCACCAAGTCGAGGAAAAAAACTTCCACTTCTTCTTCCCAGCAAAAACACATAGGGAAGTGGTGAAGGGTGGGCGTTTTGGGGGCTGTCTTTAAATTTCGAAAAGTGCTGTTTTGCAGCCAAGTTTGAATAAACGATTTTTGATTTGATTCAATGTTGATGACCCCAATTTAACCTCACGGTGTATTACATCCACTCTCAGCTCAAACAGTTGACAGGTTTATATTAGGTACAAAAAATATTTCAATATTGTCTCAGCTATAAAAGGAAGTGATAATTGTTGGGATAAAATTGTTTTTGTCGGTATTTGTATTGGTTAATAACTGTTATAATAAGTTATATATGTTTTTTTTTCAGGAGAGAGGCACTGCATTTCTTCTTCTGCTAATTTACTAGTAGACCATAACTACAGTGTAATTAGTAGACCCAGACCAAAACAATCTGTCAAAGGTAATTATTCTATAATAATATAATAATGGCGTCCACGGCCGATTTCGGCCACGGCGGCTGTGGTCATATAAGGCGATCAGCCAGCTGCGCAGGACATATTATAGTGCACGAGCATTTGCGCAGACACAGGTGCACTCCCTATTCCTTCACTCTTATAGCCTGATGAGACGGTAATCCGATACGACCGGAGAGAGATCAGGCGCAGGATCGACATTAACGATATCTCCAATGTACGGGTGAATCAATCACCAACTTCCAGACTACGGGTTGCTTTGTGAAAGTTTTAGAAAACTCACAAAGAGATTTCGGCCCGACCCGGGACCTCGGTCACAGAAGCCGCGCTTGCTACCACTAGACCAATAGGGCAACCAAATTTAATTAAAATTATTCTATACAAATCTATAAAAAAATTGCCAAATTGCCATTCTCGAGTTTAGCGCTTAGCGATACTAGGGTAATTTATATTTATTTATTTGTTTTTTTTTTTTTTTTAATTTCCAGGTGCTTCTGGAACATACTTATGCGGTTTGAATACTGCAAGTACACTCAAGAAGAAGATCAGGCAGCTTCAAACCGAAATACATCGTTTGCGCAAAAGGGGACAATCATTCAAGGAACGACTGGCTAATGCGACAGATCTATCAGAAAATGGTGCATTTAAAGCAGTTCTCCACAAAATGACTAAGCCAGCTCAAATTTTCATTAATATGCAATTACAAGCAAGAAAGAAGCCGAAAGGAAGACGATTTTCTATCGATGAGAAGATCTTAAGTCTTTCTTTGTATAAGAAGAGCCCTAAAGCTTATGGTCACTTTTATAAATATTTTACGCTCCCTTCCAGTAAAGCGATGAAAAGATTATTGAATCAAATAAAACTAACCCCTGGAATAAATAATATAATTTTTAAGAAGATTAAAAACACGATGGCGTCTAAAGAAGTTCCAGATAGGTTATGTAGTCTGACTTTTGATGAGATGTCCATAAACCCGCAAATTTTTTATTCGGCTCATAAAGATCAATTAGAAGGTTTTACTACCAGTAATTCTAAAAATGTGTTTGCTGATCATGTTTTAGTTTTTATGGTAAAAGGCGTCAAAAACAATTTTAAGCAACCAATTGCATATTATTTTACCAATGGTCTATCTAAATTAGATTTAAAAAACAAATTGACAACAGTCCTTGAACATTGTTTTAAAAATAAACTAATAGTACTAAACACTGTTTGTGATCAAAGCCCAGTTAATGTTGGTGCTATTACAGAAATGGTGAATGAAACAAAAACATTATATATGCGTTTAGGCAAAGAATGGCGTCATGAAATAATAGAAATTAAGGGCCACAGCGTAGTCCCACTTTACGACGTCCCTCACATTATGAAGGGCATTAGAAACAATTTAATGACAAAAGATTTGATATACAAAAAAAACAATGAACGCAAAACAGTAAAGTGGGACTATTACCAAATGGTTTATGACGCCGATAAGGCAAGAGGAGAGTTGCGACTCCTGAATAAATTAACGGAGGAACACATAAATAAAGAAAAAATTCAAAAGATGCGGGTTAAACTAGCAACACAGTTGTTCAGTCACAGTGTTGCGGTTGCAACTGACTATTTGGTAGGAAGAGGAAACCTTCCGGTGGAATGCCAACAAATTGTTGACTTCACCCTTTTACTGGATAATTTATTTGATACGCTCAATGTCAGCAATTTGACTATACCAAATGGTAAAATTTATAAAGGCCCTATAAAGCGCAACTCTCCTCACCACAGTCTTTGGAAAGACGCAAAATCGCTTTTAAAATCTGTAAAATATATAAAAAAGGTAAAAGTTGGAGACAAAATCCGCTTGGTTGAGACAGTAGTGCCGTCTGTAACGAATTTAATAAAAACCATTGAAGGCATGGAAACTATATGGAAAGTTTTGTCTCGCAAGTATGGATTTGATTTAATGTTAACAAGAAATTTTAACCAGGACCCTTTAGAAAATGTTTTTGGAAACATTAGGAGTTACGGGGCAAGAAACATTGCCCCTAACACAGTGGGGTTTGAAGGGGCATTCAAAGCCTTATTATTAAATAATTATAGCTCTCCCCATTCAAGGGGAGCGAATTGCGAAGAAGACGTAAACGAATGCCTCCAAAACTTGGACTTCTTTTTAAAAGAAAAAATTGTAACTCCTAATGTTTCTAAAAACTCTGAAATAATTCATTTTGATAATGAAATTTGTTTTGCCCAGACACATGAAAGCGACGCTGGGCAAAGCAATTATGTATGTGGATGGGTCCTGAAAAAATGCTACTCAAATATAATAAAAGGATGTACAATTTGTAAATCCTCACTTGCAGACGAAACTTCCAATATTAATAATAATTATATTAAAGCAAAAGAATACCAAAATAAGAAATGGCTATGTTATCCATCTAAAGAAATTGAAAATCATTTTAATGATATAAAAAACATAGGCATTTCTATTCTAAAGAAAAACGTGCCTAAAAATGGTTTAAAATCAAGCATGCTTTTTCGTTCGCAGAGATGTTATTAGAAAATCCATTTAAATGTGCGAGACATAAAAATGATTTAAATAACTATTTTAAAAATACCACATTAAATGTGTTAATATACAGCTGGTGTCGCAATGTCAACCGGATTTTGTCTGGAAAATGGAAATATGATGATGATGATGATACCAAAGTTGCAGTGTGATGTTGGGCTTGCCAACCTTCCGACAGGCAGGGTCCTTGGGTGTTGATGAGGGTAGACGTGTTAATAAAACAACAGAACTACATATTTAGGTATAGTCAAGGCAACCAATACCTACTAAGAAGTGCACACCTTTATTGAGTATACTACGCTATTTATACAAAGGAAAAGCTACGTGCTTATCTTAACTAATTATTATCTTATTAAATATCTTATTCTGTACGAGGCATTCCTATCGTCTACTTATCTTAACATTATCAATACTAACTAATCACTACGTGATCATAGACCACACCACAGCAGCACATATATATTATACAAAGCATAAAAATTATAGAAACAGAAAATAAACAAATAATTTTAAGCAGTGGTTTTTCATTTATAACATTTTATCTTTGGCTAATTGTTTCCTCGTTACAAGCTTGTTTTCACAATCGCTCAGTAAAGTCTCGAGTAGTTTAACTGCCAATTAATTCACACAACAACTTATGTCAATATAAATTTTCAGAGTAGTGCTTACTTTTCGGTTGTGAAATGGCCCTAACAAATAAATATTTGATTCTAGTAGACCCATTTTCCAGCAAAAAGTATTTTGTTTAATTTTCCTGTTGTAATGTATTTCAAAGCATAACAACAAGAAAATTAAACATAGCTTGTTACCGGCGAACGGGTATATTGCGAACTATGCTTATGTTTATAAAATATATATAGGTACGTATATGTATGTATAGCACACATATACTTCTGGTCGCAAACTCCAGATGGCGCTTCAAAGTTGCTTGCATTAAAACTCCGCGAGAGGGCTCTCTTTTTCCATAGTATTATTGTACTCTTTGGCTGGTGGTGTCAAGAAAGCTTTTCGGCCTTGAAAGACTTGGTACGCTCCCCTCGGACTGCCAGTAAGTCTGTTAGCCACCCCCCGTAGGGGTCGGCTCATTATCACGGCGTGTGATGGTTTTCGGCCTTGAAAGACTTGGTACGCTCCGCCTAGGACTGCCAGTAAGTATACTAGCCACCCCCCGCAGGGGTCGGTTCATTATCACGGACCCGCGCAGGGTACCAATCTTGCATTTTGCGAGTCGCAGCATCATTACAAAGTGGGGACCAGTAAGTATACTAGCCACCCCCCGCAGGGGTCGGCTCATTATCACGGACCCTCGCAGGGTACCAATCTTGCATGTTGCGAATAGCAGCATCATTACAAAGCAGGGACCAGTAAGTACACTAGCCACCCCCCGCAGGGGTCGGCTCATTATCACGGACCCTCGCAGGGTACCAAGCATGCATGTTGCGGGTCGTACCATCATTGCAATCTACCCTCGCAGGGTGGCTTTTTGGATCGACTTTCGAAGAGTCGCCATTATAACCTTCCCTCGAAGGGAAATGGTAATCACACTCACGCTGAATGGCGTGTGACGCAAAACTCTAAAAGCTCCCTTGGGATATCACGAGTAAATTACAATAGGAACCATGTCCAACAGAGGAAACAGAAAGCGTCCAGGACCGCAGGCGGACTTTGATGCGTCCAACAAGGCACGTAAGTTATGACTTTCCAGGCGGGTTGCCTAACATTATATCAAGACCAATGGAAAGAAATGGGAGCTCCGCCTTTCTTGTCAAAAATAATAACTGGGTATCGCATACCATTGGCCAAAAGCCACCTTTGATAGATAATGCCAGATTTGACCAGAGAGTCCAAAGAGATGGATGTCGTCATATCCCAAATGATAAAACAAAAAGTTCTATTGATAGCTGCAAATTCTGCCAGCTTTCTTTCCAATATGTTTCTTGTGCCCAAAAGGCGACGGAAAGAACCGTCCAATACTCAATCTCAAGGTTCTCAACAAGTTCATAATTACGGAACCCTTCAGTTTAATAAATGTTTTTCGGGTGCTAGAGTTTCTTCAGAAAGACGAATGGCTGTGCAAGTGGATCTCGCCCAGGCTTACTTCTACCTTCCGTTGGCCGAAGGTCACAGACATGTTCTTCGACTAGTATACAGAAGAAGACTGCTTCAGATTACGTGCCTACCATTTGGCTTAAGCACGGCACCCAAGACCTTCGCCACAGTGACCAATTTGGGTGGCTCAAACTTTGAAAACTCAAGGGTTACTTATAATTGTGTATCTCGATTTTCTGGTGGCTCACCAAGATATATTTGCCTACTTTGGGATCATTTGCACCACGTTTTGGATGGCAAGTGAATAAATGAAATGAAATGAAATGAAATGAAATGAAATGAAATGAAATGAAATGAAATTGTTTATTTTGCAAGTTGGACATTACATCACTTTTACACGTCATTTTAAGAACGCTGAGGCCGGCATTTCCTAACTGACTGATCCCTGAGAAGAAACGCCGAAACAAACTCAAGGGTCATAGTCTCTTTTAAAGTCCAAACATGTTATAAATGAAATAATTATGTGTGAGTGTCACCATGTACGCGGTCTGGAATGGCCTTTTGAGGAAAGAGCCACATCAGGCTGGAGCTGACCAGTCCCAACAGACGGCACGCATGCATCAGTCGTCGTGTAGCTCAACCATATCTTAGGGACCTCAACGACCTGTCACACGACGATACCAGATCTGCAGAACATTTGCGTAGGCCATTTAAAAATACTCAAACCCGCCAGACAGTATTTATGTTATAAGAATATATAATGTTGCTCGCATACACGATACTCACATTCACAATAATAATAATAAATTAAAAAAAAAAATACAATTATAACATATAAATGTCAATAAAAAGAATGTCATTAATAAAAGTTATCTGATGATAATAATATTTAAATGTCAAAAGTAACAATATACAGGCATTTAAAAAGATATCACTCACTAAGCGAGCAGCTCATTCCCAAGCTTCTTTATCATTTAAATAATCAGATATTTTGTAATATCCTTTTTTCAAGAGTTTGGATTTTATATGATTTTTAAATTTCCTGATAGGTAAGTCACGAACCGCTTTGGGAAGTTTATTGTAAAAGCGTATACATTGACCCATGAACGAGTTGCTTACTCTGTGGAGGCGAGTAGCATGTACAGCGAGATTATGTTTATTCCTAGTATTTATGCTATGAACATCAGACATTTGAACAAAGTTAGAAATGTTTTTACGAACGTACATTAAATTTTCAAAAATATATTGAGAGGCAACAGTCAGAATGTTTATTTCTTTGAATTTCTCTCTGAGAGAAACTTTTGGGCCCAGATTATAAATGGCTCGAACAGCTCTTTTCTGTAAAATAAATATAGTTTCAACATCCGCACAGTTTCCCCAAAGGAGAATCCCATACGTCATTGAACTATGAAAGTAACTAAAATAAACTATTCTGGCTGTGTCCACATCGGTGATAAGTCGGATCTTTTTAATAGCATAGGCGGCTGAACTAAGCCTTCCTGACAATTTAACTATATGTGGGCCCCATTGGAGTTTGGAATCAACGGTCAAACCAAGAAATACCGTTGACTCAACAGGCTTCAACTCTACTCCATTTAGTTGTACATTGGTGTGTAACTGCCTTACGTTAGGCGTTGAGAATTTAATTAACTTCGTTTTAGATTCATTTAAAAGAAGATTATTGACATTAAACCAATGAACAACCTTTGAGAGTGCATTGTTAACTTCGTCAAAATTGTCGAGTTGGCGCTTGATTTTAAAAACGAGTGAAGTATCATCGGCAAACAACACAATCTTGTGATTATCCCTTACGTGATAAGGGAGGTCATTAATATAAATAAGAAACAAAAAAAGGCTTAGAATTGAACCCTGTGGAACCCCCATGGTGACCGTAGATCCAGAAGACCTCTTACCATTGACATCCACCCTCTGAATTCTATTATGCAAATAAGAAGTCAGAAGGTCAAGAGCCTTGTTTTTGATACCATAGTGGTGAAGTTTCCTGATGAGTATATCATGGTGCACGCAATCAAAAGCCTTGGACAAGTCGCAGAAAATACCTAGCGCATCCTGCGAATCCTCCCAGGCCTCGAATATATTTTTAAGCAATTCCACGCCCGCATCCGTAGTAGAACGACCCTTGGTAAATCCGAATTGTTTGGTGTGCAACAAGTTGTTTCTATTAAAATGGCTCAACAATTGACGTAATATTAACTTCTCAAAAATTTTACTCAAAGTGGGTAAAATTGAAATTGGCCGAAAATTTGATGGATCGGTTGTACTACCAGATTTAAACAATGGAATTACTTTACTAAGTTTCATCAAGTCAGGAAAAACACCTGATGCAACACAAGAGTTGAACACAGTTGCTAAATAAGGGGAAATTATTTCAATTATCGATGAGATTATCTGAACTGACAATCCCCAAAGGTCAGCAGTCTTTTTTACATCGAGATCTTTATACGCTTGAATAATATCCTTAGAGCTGACAACCGTGAATTCAAAACCTTTGTCACATTCCGCAACACAATTTTTTAATATTGTAAGAGCCGAACTGGAAGATGCCATCAGAGTTCTGGTTGTTAGAATAGGGATATTGGTGAAAAAATTTTCAAACTCAGATGCTACCTCCGAGTCTGACTTAATGTCTACATTGTTTATTTTTAAGTGAAAGTCTCGATTCCGTACAGTGGATCGGCCTATTTCTGAATTAATTATATTCCAGGTGGTTTTTATTTTATTTCCAGAAGCTTTTATTTTCTGTTTTATGTGTACTGATTTTGCGGAGGTACAGGCTCGTTTAAATATTTTTGAATAGTTTTTAACGTACTGTTTAAATGTTTCATCTTGATTGAATGATCTTTCATAGTATAATTCAAACAACTTCTGTCTACTTTTGTAAATACCCGGCGTTGCCCAATCACTAAATGTTGCCTGATCACAAACAGATATGGACTTAGTAGTAAAAACTTTTTTAAATTCACAATTAATTAAGTTGAATAAAAGGCTGTAAGCTTGATCAGGATTATCATGATAGGGCAATTCAGGCAGTTTTTCAAACAAGTTATTTTTAAATTGTTCCAAGCGATGTTTGTTTACAGGAATAAAACTTACATTTTTTCTCAGACCTCTGTTAGTTTTCATAGGAAAAATAACTAATTGACCAGAGTGATCAGAATCCAACACATTTAAAATTTGTTTATTTAAAGGTTTTAAGTTTGTGAAAATGTTGTCTATACATGTAGCACTAGTGCTAGTTATTCTAGTTGGCTCGAGAAATGTACTGTACAAGTTGTATGATTTAAATAGAGTTATAAAATTATTAACAATAGCAGTATTTTCCAGTATATTAATATTAAAGTCTCCACAGACGACAACTGTTTTATTATTATTAGAAATTTTGAATAATACATCTTCCAGATGCTTTTCAAAAATTGTATATGTTGCACATGGGGGCCTGTATACACTCATTACAATGAACTGCTCAAGCTCAACGCATGATATCTCAATTACTCGCTCAACAGAAAGGTTCACAATATCCTTCCGTTCTTTGAATTTAATGGTATTGCGAAGAATTATTAGAGAACCACCACGTATTATATTTACTCTGCTGTACGAGCTGCCTACACAATGGTTCTTGAAGCTAAACATGAACTGATGCTCTTTAAGCCAATGCTCAGTTAAACATAAAATATCTATATTATTACAGTTCATGAACAACTCCAATTCCAATTCTTTGCCAATCAAACCTTGAATATTTTGATGGAATATATTCAAATTGTGTTTGTTTCTAGTATTTATACTCAAAGGGTTTGATGGATCAGAAGTGAAAACATTTTTTGCGGTATTTAATTGTACATTTGAAGATATAATTGTATTTATGTCACAATCCAAAATAATCGATTGACTATTGCTAGAGATTGGCTCTATTGTCTGGTGGTGGAATTTAAATCACTTGGAACTAATTCCAAGTTCTGTGAAAAAATAAAACTAGACTGCTGAAAAGGAGCAGTATCGTTAGCCAAGCATTTGGCTTTGTTATAAATACAATAAAATAGCGATTTTGCTATTTGTTCTTTATAAAAATTACAAAGATAATAATTATCTTTTGTCATAAAATAATTATTACTAATGAGTACATTAGAGTCAATAAAATTGAATTTTTCATTATACAATGTCATAGTTTGTATTTTGAGATTGCATTTATGTCTATATTTGTTTTCTGTCTGCGACAAGCCCTTGCCATAGGGAAAAGCATACAAAACTATTTTCTCTACGTTTAATTGAGATAAACACTCAAAGTATTTAATAACTGATTTAATAGTGGCATTTCCTCTTCTCCCAATTAGTACAACCAGAGTAGTAGTTGGACAGTAACTACTGCTTAGTATTTTATCTAATATTTGTTCATAAGTAGCCTCAGGCATACAATAGTTTATTACCTGGTCACCTAAATGTTGATGTAATCTGTGACACATGTTTTGTCCAATTTCATCGCTATATATTACTATTTTTGTGCAATTATTTTTTTCCTTTTGTATTAATTCTATTGGTTTTTGTGTGTCGAAGGAAGTACTTTTTTTACAACTATTTAATTTAATACAATGAGAAGATTGATGAGAACCATCTAACCCGGAACAGCCTGGCAGATCTTGTTCACAACCTGGTGTTCGATTGTTTGTTAATGAATTAAACATTTTCTCATTCTCACTACACAGATTGACCAAGCTGTTCATTGCCAGTATGTACTCACCCATTTCTCTTTGTGAGGTTTGATATTTGCATGTAACTGCCATCAATGACTCTTGTAAATGGAGAATCCTTGACTGCAGACGCTGCATATCAACCTCATATTCTTTTTTACTATTATTGAAATTTAATTGCAATTTTTTATAACTGTTTAATGATTTGTAGGTTTTGGTGAAATTATTTTTGTTATTTTTTATTAACTTTTGAGTCCTTTTAATAAATTTATTTATTTTGGCATATTTCTTTACTTTGTTTTTGCTGCCAATAATTTGCTTGACCTGGGATATTGATGCAAAGCTGTTGTCAGTAGTCAGGTCAATAGTCACTATTTGAGAACTATTTTTCAAGAGTGAGTCAGCAGACTGCACCGGAGTGGTACCAACCAGTTCCTCAAACAGTGCATTGGTTTGCTCTGTTTGAAGTCTCTGGCTGGTACTCTCCATCCTAATAATAGTGTCCTGGGCCTCACTCAACCTACACTTCAGTTCAGCGTTGTGTTTGAGAGTTGTGTCAAACTCATCGCTACACCGGTCAAACTGTTCAACAATGTGTTGGAGCTTATCCCGTTCTTCTGTGATGTTTAATAATTGACAGTGCAGTTCTGCCATCTCACTCTTTAATTTACTATTATTGTTTAAAATATTTAGTACTTCCTTCTCATTGTCATCCTGTTCCCTCTGTAGATCCCCACACAAATCCTTATATTTCTTAAGTTCCACTAGTGTTTGTTGGAGTTTAGCTTCCTCCAAACGTGCAGTGGCTTTCCTGGTCATTATTCTTTCCATTTTGCACAGAAAAAACAATAACTCAGGTAGGTGTTTATGAAAGTGTTTTAGTTTGTGTGAGAAACTATTTTCTAGGCACTATTATGATGATAATTATTCTCTCCGGTAATCACTAATGAAGAATAAGAATTCTCAGTAATAAATTAAGTTGAAAAAAGATAGTACTTACAGGATTTCACGATGACAATGCACTTTAATTCAAAACTTTCAAAGATCGTTATACAAAGTTTCGAACTTTGACAGGCCGAGACTTGGTTATATTTACACAGTAAAACACAAAGTATATCACAAAATTTACCGTCCCAGCAATAAGTGTTTATTATTATTGCGAATTAATGTTATAACTTATAAAATAACACTTAAATTATATTTAAATTAAATTAATTAATTGGGAGAAGTTTTGTTGACGTCTTGTCAACAGGGTTGCCACAGACCAAAAAAAGCCAAAAAAATCGCAAGCATTATCAACAAGATAATGACAAAACGCACTACGTGACAAACAGCACGACAAACTTAGAAGACCTGCATAGCTTGATAGGACTTTTAAACTTCGCAAGTTTTCGTTGTTCCATACGGCAGACTGCATTACCGGGCTCTCCTCACTTTCCTCAATGCAGTGTTGAACAGCAATCTATACCTACCCTATTCATGGAACCGTGAGCCAAACGGTGAACAAACCATAAAAAGGGTTCTTATAAATCACGATTGAAGTAATGATCATATTTTATAAAAATAACTACGAAAGTAATATACTGACAACATTAGAAATTATATTTTAGAACGATGTCTGTGGAACTTATGCAATCTTTTCAAACTTATTTGAAATCAAATATGTATAATAAATGCCGTAAATTATTTTCTTAATTTTAATGAAATATGTAGTAAATCGTTTACATGTAAAATGAACCTAGAAGTCTTGACTGTCATACATAGAACCCTACTTAATTGAAGACCACAGATACTAAGAACATTTTACATAAAAATGTGACGTTTTTGTCATCGGTCGGGTTATACCGACCATTTTGAAAAAGTGTCATTCTTTGGTTACATTGTGGGCTCACGGCTCGGTGAATGGAGTATAGCAGTGTTGAACCTACCAGCAGATGCCTTAGCAGATCTAAAGTGGTGGCTGGTCAGCTGCCACCAAACCTTGGATATTCATTCGCCACTTCCCTGTCACCTTATAACCACGGACGCCTCCGATGTAGGATGGGGGCACAACTGAACGGAACTCCCGTAATGGGTTCATGGAACGAGAGAGAAAAAGGCTTTCACTGCGATCTGAAAGAGATGCTTGCAGTATTAACTGGAAAATCACGGCAAGTTGCTAAAGAGATCAACAGCCATTTTTCAATGCAAAAATGGGACTGTGGTGTCATATCTAAGAAATCAAGGTGGCACCCGATCAAGGAGCCTACCGAACTTGACGTACAGAGTATTCAGTTATCTTGAGCTGTATCAAATCTATCACGTCGTGAATCTTATACCAGCCCTATTCAACAGTCAGGCAGACCATCTCTCCCGACACAAACCTCCACCGGAGTGGCATCTTGTATCAGCAGTGGACCTATTTGCCTCGAAGCGAGCCCAGGGACACATAGTTGTGTACTACGTGCCCCTAGATCTGAAGGACCCGAAAGCGGGGTTCCACGATGCCTTTTTCTCAAGTTTTGACTTACCCGCTAGCATGGGTATTACTGCCACCTTACCTTATACCGTAGGTCCTCAGTCATCTCAATTCAGGAACGGGAGTTAATCTCATAGTAGTTCCTTCGGTGGCACCAGGTATTTTGGCGAGCAGATTTGAAGTCCCGATCATTAGCAGTACCCTACACACTGATAAACCTCGAGCAGAAACCGATAGACACAGCAACGGGGATACCCCCTGCCAAGGTCAAGGAAATGGGGGGGGGGGGGACAAGGAGTCTCTCCGACTGAAGTCTTCTTCAATCCACACGCAAGACTTATCAATCAGCTTGGAGTCGATGGTTAAATTGGGGCGAAAAGTATGAAATTGGATCCTATGAATCCTTGAATCCCTATTTGGACCTATACTTACCCAATTTTTAGCGGACTTACACATAGTAAATAAACTAGCATACAATACTGTTTTATTACACAAGTCGGTTATAGCTACACTATGCAATGCAGAAACCACTGGAGAGCTAGGTTCACACGTTCTAGTCGGACACATTTTAAAATCAATAGCGCTGAGCAAACCTGTTCCCCGGGAAGCCGTCCATCTGGAATATTGACCAATTGGTAACCTACTTAAGTGCAGTAAACGTAGACGAGAATAATCCATTTGCAACTTCCAGGCACACTGCTGCTCTTTCCTTGCTTGCAATAGACCCAGAACATTTCAAAAACAACAAAGATAATTTAATCTTATGGCCAATCTTTGGCTTTAAGACATAGGCAGTCGGGTTGTTGTTTGATGGATAATCAGGAAAATATAAATCTAAGTCCAGTGTATTGGGTCAGAAAGACTAAAGCCTTGTTAGAAGATAGACGGACATCGGCTAATTCCTTAAATTTATTTATATCCGTTAGAGGCCAACCAAAGGCAGGCACCCGAACGATGATGCGGGTGGATTAAGACATTGTTAAAAGAGGCAGGAATAACTACAACCCCAGGAAGCTTCCACTCGGCGGTAGCGTCAAAATCTGTGTTGACAATATACCTTTGGACGATATATTAGCAAAGGGTAATTGGCGATCAGGCAATACATTTGCCCATTTTTACAGAAGGGAAAGATACCCACTAAATAGAAGTAGCAAGTTATCTCGATTATTTAATTAATCCAGCTGATTAATGTCTATATTTTTGTTACTATTGTTATTAAGAAGTATCGCAATGTTTTTGTTAATTACTATTAGAAAATGAAATCAATTTTGCTTTTGTTCTTGCATCTCTCTTTTAATTTTTATTACTCATCCTTCGAGCCCCTTTCCCAACTATGTTGGGGTCGGCTTCCAGTCTAACAGGATGTAGCTGAGTACGAGTACCAGTTAACTTTGATTACATTAGTATTCCAGGACGCAATACACATACTTACATGTGATTACTCGTGTACCTAAGTACCTATTTACATACACAATTTCATTGTGCTTTTGCTCACATTGGCGTCCACTTCCACCAGGCGATAACAAACACGTCTCAAACTAGTAAGCTTCAAATAACGGTCAAGAATTTAATAGCAGCGTTTTACCTGAAATAAAACGCATATAAAATACTTACCTTATTTGAAGCTTACATTTTAATTTCTGCCTGGTGTTTTCGACTCAATGACGAACTGTGGCCGCCGAGAACACTCGTCGCCTCCTGCCTGGTGGGGAGTGAAACTGGTCGGTGTGCGAGAGAGATGCAAGACATGGGGTAGAAAAGGACGGAGATAAAAGCGGAAATCACGTAGGTGCCTATCTCAAACTAGTAAGCTTCAAATAAGGTAAGTATTTAATATGCGTTTTATTTCAGGTAAAACGCTGCTAATATTTATTTCTAGACCATATTAAGTCCATACGAAACTTTTTAGAAGGTAAGCGTAAAAATATTTTGAAGTTGAATTTTAAGGGACACCCTAATATCTATGGATGACGGTGGTATACTACTTCTCAGAAGCGCTTCTCGTACAAGACTCCTGCAGCCAGGGAAAGATTGGCATGAATCTTGCTCTTGCTGGAATGGGAAATAAAAACGTTTTCGTTAGGCTTGAAGATTAATAGTTCTGATACCAAAAGTTGTTTAAATATTGGGTACCACGGTTGTGTGGGCCATAGGGGGATAACTAGAATTCCCCTTGCTTGGTCAGTTACTATTTTCCGAAGTGTCTTTAGTATCATAGAAAATGGGGGGGAACGCATAGAAAAATAGGGATGTCCATTTTATGGTGAAGGCGTCAATAGTGCATGCGTCTGGATCTTTATGCCATGACACGTATAAATCACACTTTTTATTGATGCGACTGGCAAAAAGGTCTATTTGGGGGAAACCAAATTCTTTAACTATTATCCTGAAGGCAGTATCTTTTAGTTCCCACTCTATATCTGGATGAGAGCGTCGTGATTCCGCGTCTGCCACGTCATTATCTACCGACTTGATATAGGTAGCTACAACGAATATCCTTCGTTGCTCACACCACTGCCATATAGCTTTTGAGGTCTCTGTTAGATGTGGAAATTGTATGCCTCCCATACGATTGATATAGCTAATAGCAGTGGAGTTGCCTATTCGCATTAGAATTTGACAGTCGGAAAAGTTTTTTGCGAATATTTTGAGGGCGATGAACGCCGCCATGAGTTCTAGGTGGTTAATATGGTACGACCGCTCCTCGTTGGACCACGGACCGCTAGCCGTCTCGGCTCCACAGGCAGCCCCCCACCCAGTTGTTGAGGCGTCAGAAAACAGTTCTAAACTGTAGTTGTCATTCCTTATTCGCTTAGCGGATTGAGGGATGGCCCGTAACCACCAGTCTAGATCTGATTGCAATGATGAAGGAATTTGCATAGTCTTGTCATAATTGCCGTGTTCTTTAAGACTCAAAAATTTGCAACGTTCTAATTGCTTTGTGTAAAGCCATCCGTACTCGACAGCAGGGCAAGCGGAAACTAGTAGTCCTATTAGTTGAGCAAAGTATCTAATTTTACACGTTTTTAATGTTTTTAATTTTTTAATTTCTAATATAATTCGTTCTTTTTTATCTGGGGGTAGTTGTACGGTAAATTCGTGTGTATTAATTATATAGCCCAAGTATTTGCAAGTAACAGAAGGAACCATGACCCTCTTTTCGAAATTAATTATGAATCCTAAAGATGTTAGGAACTGTTTCGTCATTTCGATATTTTCCAGACAATTATTGTATGAATCTGCTATCAAACACCAGTCGTCAAGGTATACAGATGATAAGTAGCCAGCTGATCGTAATAGTTTTACTACAGGCCTCATGATCTTAGTAAAGATATAAGGGGCCGTATTCAAGCCGAAAGGCAAGGCGTTAAATTCGTATATGTTGTCTTGATATTTTCGCGAGTCTTCGTGTATTTTAATTAAGAAGTAAGCATCTTTTAGGTCCAAAGTTGCCATTAGATAATCTTTTGCAATAAGTGTTAAAACTGTTCGTAAATCTTCCAATTTAAAGTGGTTAGTTTCAATAAATTTGTTTAGATTTTTTAAATTTAGTATGAAACGCATCTTGCCATTGGGCTTGGGTCTGAGGAATATGCCGGAGATAAATTGATCCTGGCAAGGCTCGCAAGTTGAGACTGCACCGATCTGAAGAAGATCAGAGATTGCTGCTTCATATTGAGCAGACTCCCTTAGTGAATAGCGAGCTAGGAATAGAGTTTTGTTGTACTGGATCAGAAAATACCAGTTCACAGTTTACAGGATCGTTTTATCTCTAGTAATAGAGGACCATTGTTGGTGATAATGAGACAAGCGGCCCGCGTATTTTACCTCTCCTATCGGTAATGGCGGCTGGTTTTCGATGACGTTTTGTATGATCTGGCGTGCTGACTCTGTTGAGAAGGTGGCTGTCGGGTCTTCTGCGTCGTCGCCGGCGGCGGTTTCCGGATCGGAGCTGCCGGCGCTTTCGAGTTTAAATTACTCGCCTTGGATGTCGACGGTTGTGATTTCCTATTCCTATTAGGATTGTTTTTTATTTCCACGCCAGATTTCGAAACTGATTTTGCAGTCTTTAGAATCTCGGGTAAATTTTCTCCGAATAAGAATTTATCGATTTTTGTATTTAGTATTTGTGTTTTGACGTCTTTTTTAAGTACTGAAGTACTAAACATTCTTCTGGTAATGGAATCAGAATGCTGTATGTCACAGAGCAATTTGTTTGCGTCCATTAACTTTTTAAGCAATTCAGTGTTTTTATCTTGGGACTCAAGTACTTGCGAACTAGCTGAAGCTATACAAGAGATGGCAGAGGCTAGAAGCTTTTGCTTTGTTTCTATTGCCTTGTCCCGGTTGGCTAATGATTCAGGCAGAGCTGCCTTTATTTCGGGATTTATTGCCGGAGCGCCAAGAAGTGTAGCATTTGCAGGTAGAGGATAACGCTGCTGCAATTCTTTTCTAGTTTCTTTGGTAAGTCCCCAAGTAGTAACATGTTGCAATCGGCTGGCCAGTTCTTTGTGAATATCTGGTCCGTATATCACTGTGCATGTGGGGTCATTGCCAAGAATATCTAGTAGGTCCTTGTCTAGGACAGGTTCTTCGGTTTCTGCGGTGATGACCTCGTTGGGGTTTTGAGCCAATGTTTGGTCCAAGGTTTCCCCGGAAGTTTGGTTTAGGTTATCCATTGTGTCAGATGGTATTTCTACATTTGTTGGACTTTGCAGAGTCTCACTATGGAGGATGTCGATTTCGTTGTTGATGTCATGTTCCGCTTCTATTTGGCAGTCCGAAATGTTTCATTGTGAGGTTAACTTCCATGTCACTTAATGTTAACCCTAGCGGAGTCATCATAGAAAGTACCCAATTATACGCTGGGTATTTCAGATGTTATATATTAATAAAAACAAGTAAATAAGATGTTAACGCCGTGGATCAACCCATAGGTTTGTCCGATGGCTTGGTTGTGCCGTAGAACAGCCCCAAAGGCATGCCTTGTGGCTACAAAAATCATTAAAATAATGCGAGATATCGCGTGAGGTCGTTTGTAGAGGATGTGGTGAGGCAGTCCAAGAAACAGCTCGATAACATCTGTTAACAACCGTTCGAATAGGTAGCCAATGCAGTGAGACAGTCCACAGATCAGCTCGAAGTGCATTTGCTTTTGAAAACAACAAATTGTTTGTCTAAACGCACAGTGAATTTGTCTAATCTCAGCGTTAAATGCGTGAGACAGTCCGATGAACAGCTCGATTGCATTTGACGCATTAAAGTTAATTTAATGTTTTTGACAATTAGTTTTAACTAAATATGTTATGATTACAAACAGGCGTAGCATGTGCATAATAGGTCATTAAGGATAATATCCTTCCAAGAATAAACATACTTTGACGATCGGAGCGGGCGGCGAGTGGAGCGAGCGAAGGAATGCCGGGGTTGCCAACACAATATTAAAATCTGCTAAAAAAAAAATACTCTCAACTATTAGTGTATGAACCGTAGCACCTAGCGTTACTACATTCTGCAAATAATACGTTTATTTCAGGATACTTATCTCGAGGACGTGGTGCGAGTATAATAGAATTTTTTGCAGTAAAACACAAATGATTACATAAAACGTCACTGGTAAATGTCACTGCATGAGAGATACACTGGATAAGATAAAGTCACTGGATGGGAAAGTTACTGGATGAGAGAGTCACTGGATGAGGAAAACGACTGGTTAGATCGGATTATTAATTAGTACTGCCTGCTGTCTCACGGGATGACAAACATCGCGCTGGGTGGTCTCTCACACATGCTTAAAGTGCATACAGTGTATAACAGCCCCCGAGGGTAAGACTAAACTTCACCTGAAGAGTGAAGTTTACGTTTATGATGTCCGGGTTTTAGGCGCAGGAATTTCAGTAGAGTTGGCAACTTCTAAAGGTTCCTCATTTTTATCAATATTCTTCTTGTTTTTCTTATCTGTCATACGGTGACATTTGCCTGATCTGATACACTTATATAATAAGTATAGGGTTAAGATTAAAACTATGATACTAATTAAAATAGTAGTAAAACAATAATATTCACTGTATAAAACTATATGTGGTTTTTCAGTTATTCTATCTAAACCTTTTATAATGAGGCTTGTTGCTTTAGTATGTTCTGCCATAACAGAATCAAGATTAATATTTTTTAAATTCAATTTTTTAATATGTGGTGGCCTAGTGGGCAAAGAACCAACCTCTCGAGTATGAGGGCGCGGGTTCGATTCCAGGTCAGGCAAGTACCAATGCAACTTTTCTAAGTTTGTATGTACTTTCTAAGTATATCTTAGACACCAATGACTGTGTTTCGGATGGCACGTTAAACTGTAGGTCCCGGCTGTCATTGAACATCCTTGGCAGTCGTTACGGGTAGTCAGAAGCCAGTAAGTCTGACACCAGTCTAACCAAGGGGTATCGGGTTGCCCGGGTAACTGGGTTGAGGAGGTCAGATAGGCAGTCGCTTCTTGTAAAGCACTGGTACTCAGCTGAATCCGGTTAGACTGGAAGCCGACCCCAACATAGTTTGGGAAAAAGGCTCGGAGGATCAAATTCAATTTTTTAATATGTTGTTTAAGTTTATTGAATGTTACATTATTACAGCATTAATCGTTTATCAAATTAAAGTTTGAGTTTATTTGTTGCATTCTTATAATTTTAGTAACTTTTGGAATTAACCTTGAGTCTTTATAATATGCTATACAATGTCTCGGGATACTCTGTATACCTGTGCCTGAAATTGTTGTTTCTGTGTTGCTTAGATTGTGGTTCGGATCCTCAGGTAGGAAGGTTCGAGATTCTGTAACATGCAGCGTAAGGGCAAGAAATCAAAGCTTTCGGAAGAGACATTGGGGCTTATGAAGAAACGACGTGAAAACCCGCCTGTCACTTCGTCAGCTAAGCGGGCTCTAAACCAAGAGATCAACAAGCACGTACGACGCGACCTCCGGTGCTCCAATACCCACCATTGAAAGAACAATTGAGCTGAATCGGGGGTCAAAGGTGTTCGTACAATCTCTTGGAAGAAGCCACTTGACGAAGCTGACCACAACAAGTGGAGAAGTCGTTTCTTCGGTGCCGGCAGTCCTTTCGGAAGTGGAAAATTTCTATGGCCGGTTATACGCATCGCATGCATCTCGACCTGATTCCGGAAATGAGGATTCTAGAGCCACATTAACACGCCATTCCACTGAAGACCTGCCAGAAGTCAGCAGTGGCGAAATCGAGATCGCTCTGAGACAGCTCAAAAATGGAAAAGCCCCTGGCGAGGATGGCATTACAACAGAGCTATTAAAAGCAGGTGGTAAGCCCGTACTGGGGGAGCTCCAGAAGCTTTTTAATGCCATCCTGTTTGAAGGGAGACCTCCAGAGGCGTGGAGTAGGAATCATTTGTTCTCGCTTCGCTCGAACTGCATGATCCCAGAATCCCCAATTGTTTTTATCAAGCGATGACTAATCAGACTATCAACATTATGATTTATAACATAGGTATTGTTGATCCAGATTGATCTATTTCAAGTGCAATGTGGCATCGTATACATAAATATACTAATAGGGTAGATATGATCCAACTCAGAACACAATGCAATGGCGCATATTCTA
The DNA here is from genome assembly GCA_033682625.1 of Helicoverpa zea x Helicoverpa armigera. Taxonomy (NCBI): domain Eukaryota; kingdom Metazoa; phylum Arthropoda; class Insecta; order Lepidoptera; family Noctuidae; genus Helicoverpa; species Helicoverpa zea x Helicoverpa armigera. The sequence goes on along the minus strand of JAWIIS010000090.1, from coordinate 7,288 downwards.
ATATAGTAATTGTTTCAGACAGTTATTAATATAATATATTCCTTTCACAGCATTAAAATAAAAACATTGAGGAAAATGTATAGCATGTTGCATCCAAGGATCGTCGTAAATCTCCCAATCTTCTATAACACCTCCACATGAGACAGATGCTGCTTTATCATTTACACCGTTTCCAAAATAAAAAAAAATCCGGCTTCAGCCATTTCCATCACCAACCTTCTCTTTGAATTGGCCGTTGCCCAATAATGTCTAAACGAAATTTCACGCATTTTATACGCATTATACATGTCATAACGAGGGCTACATTTATTTTGAGACATTGCTATTCACTCACTATACAGGGTTATTGGTAAAACACTAACAACCTCTCAGCACCAAATTACTAATATCATAAACTAAAACTTTTGTTCTAAATTTTTCAAATTTTCACACAAAAATTAAAATATTTCAATTGTACGCTCTAAAATTTACGAAGTCTATGCGAAGCAAAAGAAAGCGCTAGTTAGGTAATCAGTAGTACAAAAGACAGCGGAGGGGAAATTTTATGTCTACAGCAAAATAGAGTTGAAATGTGTTAGATAGAACAATGAAATCTTGTATGTTTGTTTTTGGCAAATGTATCATGTTTTATAAAAAGTCATAGAACAAAAGTTGTAGTTTATGATGTAAGTAATACAGTCCTGCAAGGTCGTTAGTGTTTTACCAATAACCCTGTATAGTTCTTCATACAGATAATTATAAAGGTAAAATGATGTCGTACTGCGGTAGCCAGCAATTTATAATGATTAACATTTGGGGTCTTTCGTCATCTCAACACACTTAACTCACCACGAATGTGTTCAGTTGGTGAAACTCAAAATTTTAACATTTATCATGTCGTCAACTCGACACGTCAAGATTTTGATGCGTGTTCAGTTGGTGAAACTTAAATTATACACTTTTATGTTTTCACCAACTCGACACGTTTTATAATTTAACCCGTTTTTAAGCAAAAAGTACGGTCACCAAATGAATGTATTCATTTTCTGCGTCACAAACATCATCGGCCACTGAGCTTAGTAAACGCTTGAAACGCGACTCCCAAACTACTTACTACAAGTACTAGGAAATCATAGGTGCATTGAAGCCACATGCATTACCAACTTGTAATAATTTTCTAAACTAAAATAATGGTATTGAAATCGAATCATTTTTACTTAACAGAAGATATTCGCTATCGGATTACTAAGTAATGCACTTTTTCTTCAACTTATCGACAAAAGACTTTTCAAATACCTTCTGTAATATTTATTCATAATACTTTGTTTTTTTTATTAATGTTTTCCTTTGATTGAGGTATACTGAAAATCACCAACTGTTTGATTTCCATTATTCCTTACATACAATTTTCGTTTTCTTTCTCACGACATGATTGTGGTATTACTTACATATTCTATTTTGATTTTATTGATCTCTGTAGTTATAATTTATCTTAGTCTAAGTAAAATGATTGTGAATGTATGTCTCTTCTTGACCTCGGGACTACAGAGTCCCGGATTTTTGGGAGGTGAACGTGGGGCCTAAGCCAACACGCGGAAGCCCTTTTGAGACAACTTTAATGAAATGGTGACACAAATATTATTACGATATATGGCAGTAGTAGACCATATAGTGAGAAAGAAAACGAACATAGTACGTGAGGAATAATGAAAATCAAACAGTTGGTGATTTTCAGTAAAACTCAAATAAAAACAAGGTATTATGAATTACAACAGACAGTACTTGAAAAGTCTTCTGTCGATAAATTGTAGAAAAACAGATATGTGGATTACTTAGCAATCCGATTTATACTGAAGATAGAATATCTTCTGTTCAGTTCTGTTACCCTAGTACTTGTGACAGACAATGATTCGATTTCAATACCATTATTTTATTGTAGAACATTATTAAAAGTTGCTAATGCATGTGGCTTCAATGCACTTATGATTTCCTAGTACTTGTACTAAGTAGTTTGGGAGTCCATGTTCGCGTTTGAAGCGTTTGCTAAGCTGACGTTCAGTGGCCAATGATGTTTGTAACACAGAAAATGAATACATTCATTTGGTGACCGTACTTTTTGCTTAAAAACGGGTTAAATTATAAAACGTGTCGAGTTGGTGAAAACATAAAAGTGTATAATTTAAGTTTCACCAACTGAACACGCATCAAAATCTTGACGTGTCGAGTTGACGACATGATAAATGTTAAAATTTTGAGTTTCACCAACTGAACACATTCGTGGTGAGTTAAGTGTGTTGAGATGACGAAAGACCCAAAATTTGATGGGATTGGTAGGGATAGAAGATTTGAAAATTAAACAAGCAAATATTTATTTTAAAAATGTTTGTTAGTTGTTATGTATGTATGGATGTTTGTTACTCTTTCACGCAAAAACTACTGAATGGATTTTAACGAAACTTTACAATAATATAGCTTATACATCAGAATAACACATAGGCTACAATTTGTAAACATATTGTTCGAAATACTAAACCTGCGCAGACGAAGTCGCGGGCACCAGCTAGCTTAAACATATTACATTTTTTAAAGCACATATTTTATTATGATAAATACAACTATAGACATCATGAGAATGTTCATATTTATTGTACAAGCTTAAAAAATTAGGACAACCTTCATCTTCTAAATTATTTATATTATTATTATTCAAAATATTTTTTAACCACAACACTTTTTCTAAACCTTTGGTGTAAACACTTTTATCTTTTAAAATATCTACAATCAAATTCTGATGATTTGAGTAGGGTATAAATCCATCTCTACAGTATATTCTTCTATTATGTTCAATCCAACTGACTTGTCGTTTTTCTGGTTTCGTCAAATCGTAAAATGGAAATGGCGGCTTAATTAAAAACACCTGAATTTTGTTATTCAATAATACAGCAAATTCTTTAATGATAAATTCATTTGTTTCTGTTTTAAAACCTTGAACATCTACAATGGCTGTCATGATAATCTGCGTACTATATTACTTAAAGGTTTATATTCCACGAGTCGATCGTTAATAATTAAACAATATCCAGTTGTGTTATCTGGTATTGGCTCTGAACATTCAATCTCCAGCCGTACATCTACGGGGCCTGTTTTCAAACTATCGTTTTGTCTTGAACAGTCTATAATAAAGAGAGGAGCCTTCTCCTTAAAATCGATCAAATTAAGCAAGGGGTCTGCAGGACAATTGTAATACGACTGACGAAATTTCACATACATTTCATATAATGTGAATTCAGAAATAGTGTTACGTTAGTAACCCCGCAGTGATCAAACAGAAAACTATCTTTGATTTTATTATTTTTTCTGTTGGTTTGCAAGCAATAAATTATATATCGAGGTATCTCTAATTGCGATACAGTCTTAACTGACCAAGAATGTTTTGTAGTTTTAGGGAGCAAAGGATACTCATATAAATCCCAATTTCGAAACGCAATTTGAATAGGTTTATCTCTTTCCAAGTGTTTTAGTAGTGTCAGTCGTCCCCGGTCTGACACTTTTATATGTGGTACACGCCATTGCAATCTTTGTATGTCTATTTGAAAATGCGCTATATCATCAGTTGCTAAGATTCTGTTTAAGTTAGTTACTTCTATTCAAAACAAGTTCATGTTTACAAATTATCACAATTTTATTGTAATCTTCAGCAAATCCAAAAAATTTATTAAGAGGTACAATAGAACTAAAATGACCATCACTTTTGAATCCATCTAGGTTCCAACCCCACAAAGCAGCAACTTTATTTTCTCCATCATTCATTGAAACGTATGACTTTATTGTCGACGTTATTCCAGAATTTTTAATGCGATCTATTTCAATGCCATTTATTTCGTATCTGATATCTTGAAACAAAAACATAACAGGGTTGTTACTGAACGTAATATTTTTTTTTTATCGGTTTTCCATCTTTGTCGAAAAACTTTGCTTGACCCTCGACGTAAATTGAACTGGCTGATGGTATAACACGTATATGTCTTGTTGGTGTATGGGAATTCTGATTTCATCGTTTTCTCTAAAGCTGTTAGTGTAGGGATTGTACATATGTGTGGACTTCATAGCTTTCAATCGAACTATCGAAGTGAGGTAATTCAGTAATTTGTAGTATATTCATACTTTCAAACCTAGAGCTTTAAGAAAAGCTTTATTTGCTTCACTCAATTTCTTCACTTTTTTCTTACGTCTATGCACCTTAATGGTCGTAGACGGAATAAGACGTTTGATTTTCACAGGAGTGTTTTTATAATATACTATCATTTTCTTTTTCTTAAATGAAGACGTAATTGAATATGTTCTTCACCAAAGTTAATACAGTAACCAAATTGGTCAACAATCTTAACAGATATAGATGAAATTATATTTTTGTTCACTGGGAAGTAAATAACGTTCTGGGGTATTTCTGTGTAGCCGTGACTTGAAGCAGTATCAGATACGAATTAATGAATAAAATGAGTCGGTAATCTGTTGTGATATGAACCGTGCACAAGATCACATTCGATTCTGATTACAGCTGTTAAACTGGTGTTATCAACGGGCACAGTCGGTCTTGTTTTTAATACTAAAAAGTATAGTAAGCCGCACTCGTATTGATCAGATAAATGAAGAGGTGGTTGAAAATACGAGACCAATTCTGATTTATTTCCAGAGATGGTAACCGTAGTAGACATGCTTGCATACTGAACTCTTTACCATGATCCTGTTTATTTTATTTCTTGATTATACCAAAACTTCTTTAAGAAATTTAAACATAGATGACCACAGTTGAATGGGTGATCACGCTGTATGTTTTCATAATTATATTGAATTTTAGAACCTACATATTTTATAAACTCCTTTGAAGGTTTAAGGTTTAAGATTTAAGGCATCGTCTGTTAGACGTGCCTCCGTGTCGAACCGCAGCCCGCGCTACGGCTCCCATACCGCGCGTGTTGAATACGATCAACAAACTCGTTGAAGCCAACCCGGACTGCGATATATTCGAAGACGATTTTGTTCATATAATGGGCGTATGCCTAAAATTTTGTGAAAACAATTCCTAATTTTATTACTTGTTTATTTTTATATGTGTTTTTTTATATTATTTTATACTTTTGTTGTATTTAACAGTATTTTTAAGCTTTTATTTTAAATTTAATTTTAAGTTTACGATTTATGTAATTGGCTGTTAAAGCCGTGTAAGTCGAATAAATAAATAAATAAAATAAATAACTGTCGAAATACTCAACATAATAATTATATTTTGCATAGGCTACCCAATGAGAACCAGGGTTTTTAGAACTATCTAAATTAATAACTCCAAATTCTTTTTTATATGGATATTTAGGGAGCTCATCTCTCATAAAGACACTGATGAAGCGTGTAAATAGCCTCATCAGGGAAAAATAATAAAATTAATTTAATTTAATTGGGAAGAATTTAAATGGTTGAATGAAGAAAGAAAAGAGAAATGCGGGATGCGGGAGCGGTGATTTCAAATCTTGAAAATCGAATGCGGGAAAAACAATATGGCGGTGAAACTCAAATCGTAATTCAATTAAATCCCTGCTGATGATATTCCGTTAGACACCAATACCCACTACAACTATTTGCAGCAATAAAGCCCACGTACCTTGTGAATCCAGGGACCTCACTTAGAACCAGCGAGATGTGAAGATGCCTCGTTCCAGGGCGCGTGGTCGCGGTAAGGGCTGCCGGCCGGCGAGCTAAATCTAGGTTCATCCACCGGTGGACTGGAAATCACATATAGGGAAATAATGACGCGGAGCGGTGTGTATTCGACACAATGCTAATGGCGGCGGGAAAAGTACTACGTCCGTCCTTGGCGGTGGCCAGACGCAACTGCTGGCTTGATGCGAGTATCTTCTAGAACACTCGATACGAACCAAGGGGCGCTGCGGTAGCTAGTATTGTCGTTCGGATATCATCACCAGAGACTCAATTGGGTTATTATAAATATGAAAATGATCGAAATAAAGTTTTAAGTTGCGGGAAAAATAACTTGTATTTAATTTATTATTGACTAAATATTTGCATGGAAAAAAGACATTGACGCTTCACCAGGCTCCCCGCCTTGGAAGGAAGTTCTTTCAAAGGGAAAGGTGAAAATTATAAAGATCTACTAACGTAAATCATGATCAGCCTAAGTCTTATGACTGAACGCGGAGAAGAAATGTAATTATTTAAAAGAGACTAATCCTAATCCTTAAACTACGAGTATTCGTTAACTTAAATTTTATGGCTTGTGTTTAAACACCACCCAAAAAAGTACCTATTTTACTACCAAAAAAATTCTAAACGGTTACCAAAATGGATAAATGGTCACCAAATAACGTTTCCAAAAAGGCTTGTGTTTAAACACCACCCAAAAAAGTACCTATTTTACTACCAAAAAAATTCTAAACGGTTACCAAAATGGATAAATGGTCACCAAATAACGTTTCCAAAAATATTATTAGATAAAACCTTTTTTTCGTATTATTGACTACTAAAAAAATATATGGACGCCTTTAAAATACACTTTAGACCAAATATTATATATTGTCACTACTTAGATGTTACCAATTATGTAATACCATGAGTCCCAATTTGGTCATTTTTGTTAGACTAAAAAAGCAAACGATCGCTAGAATATTTCCCAAATACCAATTAATATACTAGGGTTCCCAAACGTACGTCGCTTATTTATTGTTATATGAATTTGGGTGTAACTCAGTGCGTTTAAAATGTAAGCACGCAACATGCAGCAAGCATGGCTTCTGTCACGGCTCCGGCGCTGCGGGGCTCCGGCGGTCCCATGCGAGCTTATCGTCGCAGATGGTTTTCACGCTCACCACCGCAGCTTCGGCTTGCTGGCCGGCTCCGCCGGCCAGCCTCAGCCCCGGCGGCGAGCCTTAAAACTACCTGCGCCTCAGCTCGCAGGCCGCCTCGCCCCTCCGCGCCTACGCGGTTTTGAATTGCACTCTAGGGGTAGGGCAGACCAGACTACGTGGAGTCGGTTTTGCAGCGATTCGTTTTCGTCAATAACTTTTTGGTAGTAATATTAATCTTTTAGTTGGATAGAATTTGGTGACCATTAATCCATTTTGGGAACCAAAAATAATATTTGTGCGAGATTTGCGATTTTTCTGATGTTATTTTATTTTTTTTGGATCATAACATTATATACTTTAGTGCCCTTTTAATGGCGTTGTTTATTTTATTTGGTGCCTCAGCTTAGAGTCTTAAAAATATTTTTGGTGACCGCCTAAATTATACCCTTCCA